>BGPR01000126.1:672233-684733 GCA_013235015.1 Araneus ventricosus
ACCTGATACTATGATCTCCCTCTTCACTGTACGACGAAGGTACAGACAAAATGCGCCGTACAGCGTAAGTTTTCAAAAATATTGAAGGGAAGACATTCCGTTGATTTTTTGTACGAAATATCAACGGACCTGATACTATGATCTCCCTCTTCACTGTACGACGAAGGTACAGACAAAATGCGCCGTACAGCGTAAGTTTTCAAAAATGTTGAAGGGAGGACATTCCGTTGATTTTTTGTACGAAATATCAACGGAACCTGATAATATGATCCTTGATTTTTCTGACTTTCCTGAATTGTTCATGTGCTTTTCCGTCCTATTCTATCTGTCGAGACACATTTTCAAATTTGGGAAGAATGGAATATTATCTCAGTTCTTTCGCCCTGTATTATTGCTTTACCATATGAATCACAATGAATCGGATATCTCAGAGAAAAGCAGTTATACATTGCGTAATTCGTTTAAAAAGCCACCATACTTACAATTATTTTTTACCAGTTTCATTGGTTAACATCACAACATGAAAATACAGAAAAAAGAGAAAATACCGTTTGGTCAGGAATCTATACTATTCCGTTTTCATAGTTCTCCAAGTCTCTATCTCTTATATGTAGAGAATCTCTTCTATCTCATAGAAATAACATCTCATTCCAGTATTTTTTTTAATCGAGAAATGTGTTTTATAAACGTTTTTTTAGTAAATATCTTTTCCAAAGTATGTTAAATATTTCTCACGAGCATAAAGCTTTTTATTTTTAAATTAATTTCTAACCAGAACAAATTATAAAGCGCATTCTGTACTAGTCAAAGTAAGTTCCGCATGAACTAAATTTTGAAGAGAATAGTGACGTATGAACGAGTTTTCTATTTCGTTTATTTTGGGTACAAAGAGCTCCCTGTTTCCGTTTGAATTACGCCAGAAATCTGTCCTGAGCACGGAAGTTCTACATTACCCCAAATAATTACAACAGAAAATTCGACCATGGTAGTAAATCCTACAGTCTACTATAAAATAAGACTACATTTTAATATTTCACTTATCTAGCATCTTTAAAATCAAAATTCTTCGAGAGTAATTTTAGCCTCAGATACAAAACGTATTCCTTCAACAACCATCTCTTCTGAAACAGTTCATTTTTGACCAGTAGACCAATCTGTAAAGTATGTTGCATTAAAAAGGGGAAAATCTCAAATGCATTGAAAAAACCTAGTTTCAAAACTTCATTGCGATATTTTTCATTTACTATCATTTTTAATAAAATCCTTTTATCTCTATATAAATCAATAAAATAAAGAAGTAAGTGAAGACAAATCTTAAAATTACATCTTCTAAAGAAAATAAAATGTTTCAATTATTTGAGCAGATGTACAAAAAAAAGAGTACAATAGAGCTAAATTAGAAGCCCGTAACTGAATTATGAGCTGCAGAATTGCGATTTACAACTCTGAATGATAAAAAAAACGAATTTATCTATGTAGAAAGAACTAAAACCATTAATTTATGAATTGGTCAGAATAAGAGTTACATTCAACTTTAAAATAATTTATCGCATATATCCTTAAATAAATACCTAATATAAGAACTTGAATTATTTTAACCGAAATCAAAAATAGACAGTTATTTTAAACAGAAAAGGATTTTAACCGCTAGGAGCAACACGATAAATTCAAAATTTCAATTCACTTGAGTTACTTTATCATGTGAGTATGAATTGACTCCATTCTGTTAGAAAAATGTAAAAAGATAATCGAATATGGTCAATTCCAAATATCAAGTTTCCTTTTGTACTTGATATTTTAAAATTTAAACTTAGATAACGACGAACGCAGAATAACACATTTCAGATTGACATGATATAGCTTTATTTGAAAAAATTATGCTTTTCTAAAGCTTGCAATTAAAATAGTTGATTATACGGAGAATAATATATATTTTCTGGAACTAAGCACTAAAGCATCATTTATAATCAGAAGCAATATAATGCTGTAGAGTTTCCGTTATTAAAATCATTACACGTGGCATTGAGAATTTTCTCAGAAGCTGTGGAATAATTTATAAGGGTTATCTTATTAAAAAAAAAACACGAGCAAACACACGAAAAACTTACAAACGAAACACATTGGGGAAAGACACCCAAAAAGAGATCATTTAACCAGTTTATGGACACGGATGTGCATTGTATCGCTGCGGAAGAATTTATACATATTTAACCCTCACCTGCTTCATCTATTCAAAAGGGCTTAAGGCGTATAAGAACCGGCGGGAAAAATTTGTAATAAGTTAATTGCTAAACATACATAAATAAAAATGAACATAGATTAAAATTTAGAATAATTCAGAACTAAACATGGAAACCGCTTACAGAATATCTAATAAACAAAAACCTATGAAACTACCATGGCACGCAAACCTAAACTCAAAAGCTACTAATAGAAGCCATAATTTGGCAGTAAATGTTTTTTTTTTTTTTTTTTTTTTTTTTGGAATTTCACAACATTCTCTGATCCTGCTCAGAGATCCCTATTTTTTGAAACATTCATCAATAAATTATTTTTATTTTCCATTGAAGGATTAGTTAAATGAAAATCAGCTGTAAGTCATAATTCAGAAACACAATGGCATAATGAAATAGAAGAAATATAAAGCAGAAACTGAGAAGACGTGTTATCTCCTGGTATAATTAAAATTTTGCGGAGATGCATAAGGAGGCGAAGAGCGGACAATAAGCACTCGCCAATACGGCTGACGCCAACAAATTGGATCGCTGAGATTATCTTAGAGAGGAACGGAGGAGAGATTGAAATCAATTGAGTGAACTGCCAGACATAGCCGAAATAGAAGTCAAGATTGAGTTCATTCCAGAAGTTAGCATTAATTTCCTTCCAGTTAACGACATGGTCAAGTTTTAGTGTGAAGGCTGATTTTGTAAGATCAAAATAGATTTCCATATGCGCATTTGCACTGGATGATAATGGAGATAAGCATTGCAGTTCAAATTTGTTTGTTAATGAAATTAGTTATAATTACTGTGGATTTTAAGATATAACATTAATCAATAATGAAGATTTGTGCTTTATAAAACAACCAAGTTTACTGTCAGGTCCGGTGCAAGGATACCTAGCTCTCCTAGACAAAAAAAAATGCCCTTTACTAAACATACTTATAAACTCACATGCATAACCAAACATAGCATAGCGAAATATAAACAAATTTGATATAAAAATTATTGTTTTTTTAAATTAACAAAGTATTTTAATTTCGCATAAGGAAAACAATTGTCAATAACAGTGGCGAATCCAGGGGGGCTATCGTTCTACAGCCCCCCCCCCAAAGCCAAGCCAGAATTCTTGATTTTATTTAACATCATTACTAACTGTTTTTTCTTAATTTCCCTCTTTTTAAAAAATAATAAAAACGTTTCAACAATACTTTCTGGCTTGACAGGTTCGAAACTTTTTCTACTTTTGTAGTCATTCCACTTGTACTTGTAGCTTTGATGTGGTCGAAGACATTTTTTGGCTAGTTATTTCATTGTAATTTTTATCAAATTATCGAAAGTATTGTATTGTTTTTTATGATTCTTATTGTCAGATGAGAAAAGTCTATGAAGTTAAAGAGTTCTGGTTTACTTTAGTCTTGAGGCTTGACATTCATCACGACGATACAAAGTTTTTATGACCTCAGCCCCCCCGACCCGAATCCTAGATTCGCCACTGGTCAATAATATTCATTAACTTGCATTTTAAGTATCAATAATTCATTCACATATTTAATTACAAATTTGCTATAACAGTTAAATATGTATTGTAATCCAACATTTATTATAAGGGGCGGAAGTCCGATGAGCACATGAGAGTTTAGCTTGACGGGCAAATGCCCCGCTATAGTGGTACTCTTTAGGTGATGGCCTAAGGTTGCCAAGTGATAAAGCCGGTTCTGTTCGTCGAGAATAGAATCAATTGGCATCACAAAGACATTTTCATATTTGTTAGAAATCTATGCTGCAATATTTTCCTTTGAGTGTCATTTCTTAATGACATCATTCCGCAAAAATCTGAGCTGTAACCTTAGCTGCGAAACACTCTAAATCTTCCATCGGCATCCATCTTTTCGCCAAAAGCAGTCCGTCATCACTGCGAGCCATCGAAGTGAAAATAAAGAGAGCGAAGCGGTGCCATCAGAATGGGCCGGCGACCATTGCATTATTGGATATGTCGTCTACAACTCCCATCAGAGAGAGCACATGACATGTGTCCCGAATGTCGTTATCGACATTCGCATATTCGAAAATTGCGCCGACATTAATGTAATGGAATGTTATTATAGCCGGAGACGACAGCGGTGGTTATTGATTGCTGAATTAAGCACTCCGAATTAGATGGAGGAGGCAGTGCTGACAACTGAGAGGATTTGCAAATCGCTGATAGCCGAATTGTTTTAAGTGGGAGGCGTCCGTAAATGGGCTATTTTTAGCCAAGTGGAATTCCAAGGACGTGTTGTCGTCGTCTGTTAGATGAATCTTTTAATTAAAGCGGAAGGGGAAAGAGATATGCTAAACTGTTCCGGGGGGGAGTTTTGTTTTAGGACGTGTCCAATCGACTGAAACAGCAAAGGGAAGAATCTTCTGAAAGAGAGATTCTCCATTTAATCGGAGAGATTCTAGGAATGATTACGACGACGGCGACACGGATAAGTTGGATTTTTCGGAATGATTTGGTGTTTCCGGACGAGTTAAATGTTCGGAATTGCTGCGTAATTCCAAGTATTAGAAGAATGCGTCTTGCTTTGTTGGAGCGAATTAAAAGGAGAGGCGTAATTAATGTATTAGCTAAGTGAATAATTTAAATTAAATTTTTAATGCAGATATAACTTCCTTTTCAAAATAAACAATAAAAAAAATTAAACCAGATGAATAAATCAGGATTGAAAGAAGGTTGTAGTAAAAGTTTGGAAGAAATTTTACCCAAAAATTAAGAAGGAAAATACATTGTTTTGACTCATTGTCGTGGAAGTGATTTTCACTAGCAATTATATTTCTAGATAATATTTCAGTAATTATTGTTATCTTTCATGTCTTCTAATCATGAAACAAACTGAATTCACTTTATAAGTGAATTCAGTTTGTTTCATGATTAGAAAAGTGAATTTTGAATAACGCTTCTTAAATTGGAGGTGTGGATGAGGAGGAAATAACTGTGGAAACACCTTAATACGTCTGATTAATTTTCAATACATAAATCTAGCAAGCAAATATTCAATGCGAAAGTCTTATATTTAACTTTTAAATTGGGGCATTTAGATAAAAGCATTTTAGAATATATGAACATTTACTGGGCATGAATATTAAAAATAATTATAGTTACATTTTAAAATAAAATACTATCTTTCAAATAAAATACTTTAATGTTCCAAAAACATATTTATATAAAATGCTGTATTTTGTATTTTACAAACACACCATCAGATATTGATTTTTTTGGTTGTTTGATGTTAATTCTTAAGTCTATTTAAAGTTTTGTTTTCTATGTAAATGACACCATCTACATATTTAAAATAATTTGGAAAAAAACCAACACAGAGCCCGCCAGCCTCAACCACTCGGCCGATTTTGACAACTTTATTTTTCATTTTAAAGGATATGACGTATAGATATGTCATCAAGGGTCCCCGGCCCCCCCCCCCCATTTTTGAACGAAATCGAAAAAACTCTATCCCACTGTACATTCTCTATGGAGAAAAACCTTGGACAGTTCGCAAGCAACAACCACCTGACGGATTTCGACAATTTTTTTAATTGAAATGTAATAGCGTCTAGATATGTCACCATGTGTCGCCTGCCCCCCCCCCCCATTTTTGAACAAAATAGAAAAAACACTTCTCCATCATACATTCTCTATATGTTTTTTTGATTTCGTTCGAAGAAGGGAGTTGGTGGGGGCAGACGACCATTTATGACATATCTAGACGTCATAACCTTTCAAATGAAAAAAAAAATGTCGAAATCGGTCTCCTGGTTGGGGCTGGCGAATCTCTGAGGGTTTTACCATATTATTTTAAATATAGAGATCCCAACAGTTCCATCACAATGGCTCGTCAAGAATATTGTAAAATACCTATTGTAGGTGATGGAAACGGTTTAGTTAGAGCGATTTCATTCTGTATTTATAGATCTGAAGACTTTGATGCCGAAATTCGTGAAAAATTTATACAAAACATTGCAACTAGATGAGGTTTATTGAAAAATTTCACAATTTTAAAGGAATTTGTTGTCTACAAAAAATATGAAATCTACTATGGTTTTATGGTCTGTTCCAGGGAAGGGATGGGATGCAAACCCGCCCAGAGGGCGGCGAGAGCGGCTAGTCTATATATTTAGGATATTAAAAGTAAAACATTCTTCATAGAGTTCACCAGCTTCAACCGCCCAACCGATTTTGACACTTTTTATTTCATATGAAATTTTATGATGTCTAGATATGTCATCAAGGGTCGCCTGCCCCCCCCCCCATTTTCAAAAGAAATCGAAAAAACTTCCCACTTTACATTCTCTATGGGGAAAAACCTTTGGACAGTTCGCCAGCAACAACCACCATGCGATTTTCAACAATTGTTTTTTTAATTGAAAGTTTATGAAGTTACGTATTGTTTATCATTTTTGTTAAAGCATTTGAAGCTTTTTCAAATATGTAAGCTTGCTGAAAAAAATAATCACATTTTCTTTTTACAATAATCCTACCTTTGGGGTATTCATAGAATTTTTGATCATCAACTTTCTTATCGAATCCTTGAACTCGCAATTTTAATTGCTGATTTTATCGCACAGTCTTCAAATTCTCTTCAAAACCTTGATTTCAGTATGAGGAAGAACATAAACATTTTGCTGTCCAAATTGTGGAATGCAAAATGTTTCATTTTAGGCAACTTTATAGTCGCCACATGTAAGAATATCAATAGCTATTTACAACATGAAAACAGCATGAACGTATTGTAACATTTTCGTCTGCAAGCTTCTAAAATATTTCAAGCAGTACTCTTATTATATTTTTCTTTATCTAATTAGAGTTTCATATCATAAAGTATCGTTTGTTTACACTAAATTAAATTTATTCTCACTTGTGTGTGTATAGAATAATATCTAAAAGTTAATATATAGAATTGCATTTAATATTTGTCGAAATAAATATAAAAATCAGAACACATTAAAAGAATAAAAATTGTGCGCAAAAGAAAACTTGAGTGAAATATTTTCTCTCGATTATTTAATCAAGAGAAAATTCTTACAATCTTAAAAATAATACTAGCTTCCTTCGCTGCCCCTGGGCAGTTTCGCGGCCAACACTCCACTTGCTCAGTACGTGCCTCGTGCCCCTCGCTGTTGAGGCGCTCAGTCACTACACTTTTTCAGTTTTAAATACTACATGAAGACTGGCCGAACAGACTTTAAAACCATAGTAGATTTCCTTATATTCTTTTGTAGACAAATGATTCCTTTAAAATTGTAAAATCTTTCAATAACCCATTTAGTTGTAATGTTTGTATAACTTCACGAAGACAGGCATGAAAGTCTTCAGATCCATAAATACAGAATGATATCGCCCCAGCCAAACAGTCGCCTACAATAGGTATTTTACAATATTTTCGACACGGAATATTGGGATTTGAGGAAAACAAAAAGGTATCGCAAAATTAAATATTTATTCCAGAAAGAAAAACATTAATCTCCTGTTTACAACAACTGCATTCCATAAAAGTCTTTTTTTTATAAATAATAACTAACTTTTCTTGCTAATCTAATGAAAATAAATTTAGAAAGGAAACAAAATCATTTGTTACTGATTTTAATTAAGTATTATCTAAAAAGATAATAATGATTAGTAGATGTGTTTTAACAAAATCGTCTTTTAAGTTAAATACAATTGGAATGAAATGCAACAGAACTGCATATAGATGAAAAAATACTATTTTAAACTTAAATAAAAAAGGAACATTCTGATCGTTTGTTAATTTGTTAAATGGAGTGCAATAAATTGGCGAATCAGTCCAAGTTTTTGAGGATCAGGAACATCGGGTACTATTTGCAAATAAATGTTATTTCTAGTTAATATGTTCCTGTTTATTTTAAATATCTCTCGAAAATGGGCTGGAGACGATCTCTGATGACATATCTAGACGTCAGTTGTTTTCATATAGATAAACATTTGTCGAAATCCGTCGGTGGGTTATAGAGGCCGAACTGTTCTAGCAAGATTTTTCCCCATGGAGAATGTATGGCGGAGAATTTTTTCGATTTCGTTCAAACGGTGTGTGGGTGGTAGACGACCCTTGATGGATCATATCTATATCGTCATAAGTACGTAGGAATCAAAAATTATCGAAATCCTTCTATGGTTGGGCATACTGAACCTGTCGGAATGTTTCCACCAAATTATTTTTAAATATATAGACTAGCTGCCTCTCGCCGATCCTCAGTTCGAAATTTCTGCGGCCAGCGCCCACTTTCTCCTCAGCACTACTGTGCCACTTCTCGCTGTTTGAGGTTCTCAGCCAGCCTTTTCAGTTTCCAAATACTGCACGAAGATCAGGCCATAGACGGACATAAACAGACCATAAAGATAGTAGATTCTCATATTCTTGTAGACAACAGAATCTTATACTTGTAAAATCTTCAATAAACCTCATCTAGTGTAATGTTTTGTTCAAATTTTCATTCTGAATTAAAAGTCTCTCATCCATAAATACAGAATAAAATCGTCCCTAAATAAACAGTTTTATCAATCCTAAATATGTATTTTACAAATCTTCAACACGCCATTGTGATGAGAACTATGGGATCTATAATTTAAAATGCAATGTAGGTATCTTGAGATAAGTTCGTTAACTCGCCACCTGACCTGGATTTCGACAGATCCTTGCTTTATATATGAAAGTAGACGTCAGAAGTCTCATTAGGTCGCCTGCTCCCTTAATAACCTAGTTTCAAAGGAAATAAGAAACTCTTTCTCACAGATAGCTATGGGGAAGGGTCTTTTGATTAGTTGCCAGCAACAACCATCCAACGATTTCGACAATTTCTTATTTCTATGAGTCGATGACGTCTCGATATGTCATGCAAGTAGTCAAGACTCATACTCATTTCTCGGCGAAAACGAAAAAAACATATAGAGAATGCATGGTGGAAATGTGTTTTCTATTCGTTCAAAAATGGAGGGGCAGGCGACCCATGACATATCTACCTTTACGTCATAAACTTTCAATAAAAAAGCAATTAATGCAAAATCGGCTGGTGGTTGTTGCTGCGAACTGTCCAAATGTTTTTTCCCCATAGAGAATGTAAAGTGGGAAAGTTTTTCGATTTCCTTTGAAAATGGGGGGGGGGCAGAACCCTGATGACATATCTAGACATCATAAACTTTCAATTAAAAACAATTGTTGAAAATCGCATGGTGGTTGTTGCTGGCGAACTGTCCAAAGGTTTTTCCATAGAGAATGTAAAGTGGGAAGTTTTTTCGATTTCTTTTGAAATGGGGGGGTAGACTTGATGACATATCTAGACATATAAACTTTCAATTGAAAATTGTTGAAATCGCATGGTGGTTGTTGTATCGAACTGTCCAAAGGTTTTTCCCATGAGAATGTAAAAGTGGGAAGTTTTTCGATTTTTTTGAAAATGGGAGGCGACCTATGATGACATATCTAGACATCATAAACTTTCAATTAAAACAATTGTTGAAAATCGCATGGTGGTTGTGCCATGAACTGTTCAAAGGTTTTCCCATAGAGAATGTAAGTGGAAGTTTTTTCGATTCCTTTGAAATGGGGGGGGGGTAAGGCGATCCTTTGATGACATATCTAGACATATCATAAACTTTCACTAAAAAAACAATTGTTCAAATCGCATGGTGGTTGTTGCTGGCGAACTGTTCAAAGCGTTCTTCCCCAAGAGAATGTAAAGTGGGAAGTTTTTCGATTTCCTGAAATGGGCAAGCGACCTTGATGACATATCTAGACATCATAAACCTTCAATTAAAAAACAATTGTTGAAAATCTGATGGTTGTTGTCGAACTGTTCAAAGGTTTTTCCCCTGGTAGAGAATGTAAAGGTGGTTTGATTTCCTTTGAAAATGGGGGGGGGGGCATGGAACTCTTGATACTATATCTAGACATCATAAACTTTCAATTAAAAACAATTGTTGAAAATCGTTATGTTAGTTGCTGGCGAAGTGTCCAAAGGTTTTCCCCATGAGAATGTAAAGTGGAAGTTTTTCGATTTTTTTGAAAAGGGGGGGAGGCGAGGACTACTGACATATCTAGCACATCATAAACTTCCAATTAAAAAAAACAATTGTTGAATCGCTGGTGGTTGTTCTGCGAACTATCCAAAGGTTCTTTCCCAAAGAGAATGTAGTGGGACAGTTTTTCTGATTTCTTTGAAAATAGGGGGGGTAGGCGACCTCCATGACATATCTAGACATCATAAACTTTCAAAAAACAATTGTTGAAAATCGCTATGGTGTTGCTGTGAACTGTCCAAAGGTTTTTCCCCATAGAGAATGTAAGGGAAGTTTTTTAATTTTTTGAAAATGGGGCAGGCGACTCTTTGAGGCATATCTAGACATCATAAACTTTCAATTACACAATTTGAAAATCGCAGGGTTTGCGAACCTGTCCAAAAGCCAATTTCCTTGGAAAGTAAAGTGGGACTGTTTTTCGATTTCTTTGTGGGGGATTAAAAACAATTGTTGAAAATCAGGTATGGTTGTTGCTGGCGAAGTGTCCAGTATTTCCCCATAGAGAATGTAAAGTGGGAAGTTTTTCTGATTTCCTTTGAAAATGGGGAGGCGTAGGCGTCTTGATGACATATCTAGACATCATAAACTTCAATTAGAAAAAATTGTTGCAAATCGCATGGTGGTTGTTGCGAAGAACTGTCCAAAAGGTTTTCCCAAGAGAATGTAGTGGAAGTCTTTTCTGATTTCTTTGAAATGGGGCAGGCGACCCTTGATGACATATCTAGACATCATAAACTTTCCAATTGAAAAATTGGTTGAAAACGTCATGGTGGTTGTTGCTGGCGAACTGTTCAAAGGTTTTTCCCATAAGAATGTAAAGCGTTTTGGAGTTGTCCTTTGAAAATGGGGGGGGGGGCAGGCGACCCTTGATGACATATCTAGACATCATAAACTTTCAATTAAAAAACAATTGTTGAAAATCGCTGGTGTTGTTGTACAAGGAACTGTTCAAAGGTTTTCCCATAGAGACAAAGCGGGAAGTTTTTTCTGATTTCCCTTGAAAATGGGGCAGGCGACACTTGATGACACATTCTGACATCATAAACTCAATTAAAAAAACAATTGTTGAAAATCGGTTGGTGGTTGTTGCTGGCGAAGTCCAAAGGTTTTCTCATAGAGAATGTGAAGGGAGTTTTTCTTCGATTTCTTTTGCAAAATGGGGGGGGGTAGGCGACCCTTGATGACATATCAGACATCTAAATTTACAAACTAAAACAATTGTTGTGAAAATCTGCCATGGTTGTTGCTGCGACTATCAAAGGTTTTTCCCAAAGAGAATTGTAAAGTGGGATAGTTTTTTCGATTTCTTTAAAATAGGGAAGGGCTGCCATGACATCTAGACATCATAAACTTTCAATTAAAAACAATTAGAAAATCGTATGGTGGTTGTTGCTGGCGAACTGTCCAAAGGTTTTTCCCCATAGAGAATGTAAAGTGGAGTTTTTCGATTTTGGAAAAATGGGGCAGGCTGACCCTGATGACATATTTAACATCATAAACTTTCAATTAAAAAAACAATTGTTGAAAATCGTACCAGGAAAGCCATAGTGAACTGTCCAAAGGTTTTCCCTTGAAAGTAAAGGGATCGTTTTTCGATTTCCTTTGAAAATGGGGGATTAAAAACAATTGTTGAAAATCGTAGGTGGTTGCTGGCAAGTCAGCTTTTTTCCCCATAGAGAATGTAAAAGGATAGTTTTGTTCGATTTCTTTGAAAATGGGGGGGAGAGGCGACTCTTTGATGACATATTATCTAGATCATAAACTTTCAATTAAAAAAAATTGTTGAAAATCGCATGGTGGTTGTTGCTGCGAGAACTGTCCAAGGTTTTTCCCCATAGAGAATGTAAGGAAGTTTTTTCTGATTTTTTTTGAAAATGGGGGGGGCGACATTTGATGGCATATCTAGACATCATAAACTTCAATTAAAACAATTGTTGAAAATCGATGGGTTGGTTGTGGCGTAAAACGCCAAAGGTTTTCCCATAGAGAAATGTCAGGGAAGTTTTTCTCGATCTTTTGAAATGGGGAGGCAGGCGACCCTGATGACATATCTAGACATCATAAACTTTCACAATTAAAAAACAATTGTTGAAAATCCATAGGAGATTGTTGTTGGCGAACTCCAAGAAGAGTTTACCGCCATAGAGAATGTAAGGAGTTTTTTGATTTTTTTGAAAATGGGGCAGGCGACCTGATGACATATCTAGACA
>BGPR01000126.1:684758-699786 GCA_013235015.1 Araneus ventricosus
TTACAATTTTAAAGGAATCTGTTGTCTACAAAGAATATGAAATCTACTATGGTTTTAAAGTCTGTTCGACTGATCTTCATGTAGTATTTAAAACTGAAAAAAGTAGTGACTGAGCGCCTCGAAGCAGCGAGGGGCACGGGCATTGCTGAGCAAAGTGGGTGTTGGCCGCGAAACTGCCCAGAGGGCGGCGAAAGAGGCTAGTATTATTTTAAGATTGTAAAAAATTTTCTCTTGATTAAATAATCCAGAGAAAATATTTCTTTCAAGTTTTCTTTTGCTGCAATTTTTATTCTTTTTTTTAATGTGTTCTGATTTTTATATTTAATTTCTGACAAATATTAAATGCAATTCTATGCTTATTAGCTTTTAGATATTATTCTATATTTTACACAAGTGAGAATAATTTAATTTAGTGTAAACCAAACGATACTTTATGATATATGAAACTCTAATTAGATAAAAGAAAAATATAATAAAATTACTGCTTGAAATATTTTAAGAAGCTTGCAGACGAAAATATTTTAATACGTTCATGCTGTTTTCATATTTGTAAATAGCTATTATTCTTACATGTGGCGACTATAAAAGTTGCCTAAAATGTGAAACATTTTGCATTCCACAATTTGGATGTCTTGTAAAATGTTTATGTTCTTCCTCATACTGAAATCAAGGTTTTTGAAGAGAATTTGAAGACTGTGCGATAAAAATCAGCAATTAAAATTGCGAGTTCAAGGATTCGTGATAAAGAAAGTTGATGATCAAAATTCTATGAATGGTTTTAAAAGGTAAGGATTATTTATTATAAAAAAAAGAAAATGTGATTATTTTTCAGCAAAGCTTACATATTTGAAAAAGCTTCTGAAATGCTTTAACAAAAATGATAATTTAGCAACAGTGACAATATCGGCTGAATTTTCAACGAAAAACCAAGAACAACTTTTTCCAACCTGGTAGTTAAGATTCGAGTGGATAGTTCTTGTCCTTTCATGGATTTCGCATATATGGATTCATAAACTCCAGGTATGAATATTTTCTGTCATTTCTTACGGGTTGATTAGTTTAGAAATATTCGAGATGCATATTTATAATGGTAAAAGTAATAAATAAGGAGGATTATAGTTATTAAATTAAGCAACAAGTAAAATATGTCAATGTAAATTTATGAAAAATTGAACATATTAATTAAATTTCACAATTAATATTGTCAAGCTGCTTTATTATTACTATATTATAAATAACTTGCTGGTAAAACATATTAAAGTTAGTATTGAATATAACTTCTTTTAATTCTTAGTCAGTAGAGTTAGGTGTAAGAGGCTTGTGTATTTTATATTAACCTTATTGATTCTTAATTCTACGTAACTACGCAAATGATTTAAATCATGCTAAATTCTACAGCATTAAATGACTATCGAAAAGATTCATTCATTGTGAAACACCAGACAAAAATAAGGCAAACCAACAAAACATGTGAATTTTGTGAGGGCACCTGTGATTGTCCAGTCATGTTTCAAATAAATATGCTAAAACTTTTAGAAACATTGTACTAAAGTGATATAATAATGGTTTTAATATCAAAACTGTCTTTATTTTGTGAGTTCTTTATTTTTATAGAAATGTTCTAACATCGGAAACTCCAAGTTTTAATGAAAAATTTAAATCTTGAAATTTAATCCTGCCTTACTACAGTTATTAACTGTATAATGTAATAAACGTATCCTCTTATTTCCAATATCACTAAACCAATCATTTTACGAGTAGGGAGAGATTTTACGAACCAATCAAAACTGTTTCATTTTCAGTCGTCGTAAAACTGAGCAATCTATAAATATTTCCTACTTCACTCTTCTTTTTCAATTCGTATTTACTAAAATCGGCATTATTTTGCCTCTAGAGAACCGAATCCAATTTTGGAATAAAAATTCCCATTTCGGTGAATTGGATTTTTAAATTAAAATACCTACTTACATCATAAAGTGTTTTCTGAAAAAGGTGCAGTTACAGTTATTTCCTAGTTACAAACCAGAGGAAGGGGGGATAAAACCTAGAAATTGGCTTGTTCTCCGAAGCTCCGAGGGCCCGACATGACTTCCCGAAATAAATAAATGTAAAAAGACGCTTCAGAGACCTCCGCAACAAATCCAGCGAGAATAAAACGGAGACTGTGATACCTAAATCAGATAGTATTTTATGAGCAGGTTATAAAAGAAAAACGACACGTATAAAACAAAGCCTTCACATGGCGCTCTTAAATCCCGAAGTTGAAGCCTGACACTAATGTTATTTAGTTTTGAGCGCTAGAGACTTGCCGTAGCAGCTTGGATGCGAATAGAAGAAAACGAAATGTAAAATCCTACATCTCTTGAAAAGGATGTAATGCTTTTCTTAAATATATGTTTCTAAGTTGTTTATAATGTATGTTGGGTATCTCTTGCGTCGAATTTTCGAAGAAGAGAAATTCTCAGGTGGAGGGAAATTTCTCGGTAATATATTCTTTTACGTGTAAATTTATAGTAAGTGATGGTTAGCAAACGCGTTCTATTCAAAGATGATGTTCATTAACGATAATCCAATTACAATATATTTTATGGGAGTTTAATTTGTTCTGAAGGCTCAAAAATGAATACGAAATTTATAAATTCTTAAATATTTCCTTTATATGTAATAACAATAATACATAACTCTTGCTTGACTTCGATAGGGACCACCGTTCTTGACACACCATTCTTTATAGACCCCAGAATATTATTAGGTTTTCTTCTTTTAATAAAAATTTAAAAAAAAAGATCTTGCGAAAATTCAGCGAATAGAAATCAAATATGTATAGCACAAAGGATTTATGTAAGGAAATGCCAGGATCTCATTCCAGAAATCATTCATAGATGTATACGATTTAATCGCGGGTGAATACATATTTCCGATTGTGTTTTTATATCGATTTCCGTTCATAAATGTTTGCTTGGCGAGTTTCCTGCTGATTCTGGCGACCGTTTTGGTATTCTAGTTTTGTATGTTAATCGCTCTTAAAGAGGTTCAAGCAGATGAAATACAACGCAATTCTGCAATATTGCAAAAGCCGTCGCTTCTTTCTCTGAGTGTCCAGGGAGTGTTTGTAATTCGAAAATGTCTTCATCAATCGGACGTAAAAAAAACTTTTTGTGAAAATGCTCTTTGTCTGATATATCAGCAGTCCGAACTGTTCTTTTAACCGTCACACAGTGCATTCATCATTTGTGCAATCTAAAATAAATCCCTTTACTTGAGAACTCAAACTTCGTACTGACCACGGAAAACGACTCAGAAAAATTCAAATCTGATAAATAAGTAGATAAAGTATATTTCGTAAAATGTACTTTTGTTTAACTTCTACCTTACGGAAGTATCAGAAATATAAGGGTTAATACAGATATCGTACCACAATCGTATTCAAATTTAACTCCTGCCGCGCATTAATCTGTGAGAAGCTTTAATCCATTGAGCCTCTAATGTTCCTGAAGATAGTCTTTCTCCCCCTTACCTATGATATCCCTATCCTGTCCTATTTATCTTTCATTTACCCAAGATCATAAGATAAGCATTTTTAAAACTGAAATTTAATTCACAAAACTGGATTGGATGAGCAATTTAAACCACCAAAATTGGTAGATTAAATGAGATAGTTGACTAAGGAAATAGCAGTGCCAAAGTTACTGAATACAAAGAAAATGGCGATTTTATAGGGAGTAAATTAATATATCCGAGGTTCTTTTCATAAGAAGTGAAACTTAAAATGAATAGCTCATGAAAGAGTCGGTGGTTAGAGGTTAGAACACTATGGATTATCATAATTACAAGTTATACTGATTATTCGAATTTTATGGCGCAAGAGCCATGTGTTCACAATGCTGCGTCAGACGAACTTGCTACTAATCACTTATAAGATGAAGTTAAGGTATAAACTTATTAGGATAAGGTGCAAGAATTATATTAAAGTACTGGCAAGATTATTATGTCTATAAATGTGACTTACATTTAAAAAATTCTACTATTTAACAAGGAAAGGACACGACTTGGGAAACTCAGTTCGGGATGAGATTTGATACATTGATAGAATGCATATAGTAGTATGTTCGCACATTAATATATGAAAGCGCAATAGCCAGCCCATTCCGAAGAAATAGCCTTCAAGCTTTCGGCACAGCTTATATGCTAATAAGTTTCCGGGGGTGATCAGCTGCGAAGCAGCATGGGTGGTAGCGTACTAGCCTGCCGAATGTGGGGTAAGAATTCGATCTTGCGTGCATTTTTTTTCAAAATAATTTTTTAAATTAAAAATTTCAAATTAAATTAACAAGTTACAGATATTTCTAATTAAAACATTAATCATATTTGAGCATAAAATAACTGTTTATTCATATGTCATTTGAATTTTAGTGATGATAGTGGTAGTAAATAAAAATTATGATTAATATTATTAAAAAGCCATTAATTTTTTTAAATTATTGATTTAAAATAATTACAAAAATTTCGCTTTAACTTTCCGGAACTGATTTTTGCATGGAAATAGAAAGCATCTATTTATCTATTGCAGGTGGTCAAAATTTTGAAGATTGTTTCCTTACAGACCTCCTAAAGAAACTTTGCTTTTGTGAATAGTCGTCATTTATTAATTGTGTAAGATATGTTTGTGTTAAAATATTTTTTTTGTTTCCATTGATTTTACGATAATTATCATTCTGGTTCTTGTATGCAATCAAAAGTTAATCAATGCAGAAAAAATTCCAAAATATACGAATAAAAAAATCTTCACGAATTTTTTTAATGATGAGAGTAACTATAGCTATTATTTATCACCATTATATTTGTTTTTAAAATTATTTAACTGGTTAAAAATTTAATTTTAACAATGATTCTAAAATCATATGGATGAGCATTTTTATGCATAAAAAGATGAATATTTTAATAAAATTATTTATCACATTATTAATTTAATTTGAAATTATTAATTTAAGAGCACCATTAATTTAAATTATTGATTAAAATTTACCGCACGTAGAATTGAACTCTGACACACGTGGTGCGAGTGCTGGTACGTTACCACATATGCTGCTTCGTCCCGGGTCTACAATAACAGTGTACTACTATAAAAACTGTGCAGAAAGTTTGAAGTCTATTTTCTCGAAGTTAGAGGGCCATTGCACTTTCATATAATAATGGGTGAATGCCTTATAGGTACACTATTAAACTACAGAACTTCATATCGAACTAAATTGCGCAAGCCGTGCCCTCCCCTTATAAAAGGAAAATTTAAGGCAGGAGTGAGTAATCTGAGTAGACGATACACAAATTAGTAACTTATATTATCAGAATTGTGGGATTAGAATTGAATTAATTCATCATAAAAAATAATGGTATGTATGGTAACAATTTAAAAGTAATAAATTATGCAAAAGAATGATGAAAACAAATTTTTTCAGCATGTTCTTAATTTATAAATAAGCTTTAAAATATATCATTATGATGCTATTACAAAAACCTTTCACGTTTTACATCTTGCTTCAATGTACGATCTTTAATTTATTCTAGAAATAATTTTGCTCTAAATCAAAACAATGGATCTCTAAACAATGGATTTTTTTTCTCGACCTGGCAACGTTTAAATGAAACTCGTTTTTATTTATTGATTTTTTTTTTGCATTTCAAATTCAAAACATCATTTTAACTTTATATAAAATACAAATTTTCGTAAAATACACATAATATGAAAGATTGAAAAATATTGCGATACCTTTCCTTTACCCAGGATCTCTCATTTTTCATGGAAAATGTAAAAAATATGAGTTCTTTTTCAGAAATCCTTTTTATTTGAATCAACTGTTGCTTAATTTTATAAAGTACACAATAAAGTAAAATAATTGTAGAGAAAACTCTAGGTTATATGAAAAAGTCAGACCTAGCTCTCGTCTTTCACGATCGATATATTTATAAAAAAAGCAACAGAAAGAAAAATATAAAACTATCGTAAATAAGCGCTCTTTTCTCTTTTAGCAGCATTTCTTATTATATTTGAGAAGAAATATTTCTCCACCAGAAATCGAAAGCGAAATATTAAAAAAAAAATCTTGACTTCTGCTTAATAAAATTTACCCACCGGGTAATTGCTTCAGTGCTTTGAGAATGGCCAAAACAAAAGCAAGAAAAGACCGAAGACCGAGACTGTTCTTTCCCCCTCACCCTGGCCCCTACCCCCTCCTCAAAGCACTAAAAAACAAGAGGGGAATTAAATGGGAGAGACTTGCGGAAATTACTTCCATTCCATGCAAAAAGAAAATGCTGGAAATCTATGGCCTAACATCTGGCATAGTTAAGCGATGTGTTGTCGGTAAAAATGGGAAAAACTTCATTAGGTTCGTTAAGAAAAACTTTTAGTCGCGAAAACAATGCCACTATATCTGGAAGGCTAAAAGAAAAAAAGAAAAGGTTCAGATTTAACAGAATGACGTTTTTTAGGGCACAACAATCAGCAAACTGGATGGTTTTTAATTTATTTATGTGCAATGAAATGCTTCAATATCTAAATTTCTCGACAGGAGAGTTTGGCAATGAGGCAGATGCATTTTTACTTTTATAAAAATTGATTCTCATTTTCATTTGCGCGTTTAATTTTTTTTATATTTTTCATTTCTTTATTTATTTATTTCATTTATTTATTTATTTTTAATATTTTTATCATTATTATTGAAATTTTGATGTAAATTAGTGGACTTCGACTTTTCGAAGTTTCAATAAAAATCAACTTCTATGCTAGCCATTACTTTTCTTTTTTGTGTAATTTCTGGCAGAGGCAAAAGGAAAACGTATTACCAGTTTTCTAACCACTATTTCTAATCTCTAGCTTAATTTGGTTTTCAGTTTATTATCGAAGAAGAAGACAGCATTTTGATCATACTCTCCCAACTCACATTTAAATTTGCATTTGTCTGCAATAAAATAAAAAACATGCTTAAAAATAGGCAAGGTTTAAAAGTTTAATAAATATTATCAAGTAACGTTGCTTTAAATTATTAGAACTTATAAAATCACGATACAAAGTCCAAAGAAAAATAGTCTCTATTACAGATATTTTAAAATTCAGTTGTAAATTTTTCGGACATTCTATCTGTTCCTAATTTTTTGAATTAAAAAAATTAATTCAAAAACTCTGGTGATGACTGGCGTTTCTTTCCTTCAATCAGTCTAGAATGAAAGCATAAAGCAACCTTGAACTGAATAGTGCAAAGAACACAGTAAAAATGTAAGGGTTCCACGATAATGAAAGATAGAATTCTGACGTTAAGTTCCAATAAATCTTCTACAAAAATCGAAGATCTTCCAATTCCTGGCATAAACTCACAAAGTTATTTACTCTCTGTTTCTTCCCGGATGAAAATGAGGGACAATAAAAAGTAAACATGCAGTGCTCAGTCCTTAAAAAAATCAAACAGATATTTTTATTATCAATCGCATGGCTTTTGCAACAAAGAAAATAATTTATTCGATACAAACAAGACCATAAATTCCTAACTTAAATTAGTTTTTCATTTTATGTCGAAACTCAAACAGAAACTTCCATCTGAAACTTCTATCTGTTCGTGACAAAGTGGATCGTCTAGACGTCTAGATGGATCAGTTAATGACATGTAGTACAAGACAAATATTTAGATATTGTCTTTGCGCTATATTCGATGGCCACAAGGGTATATGTCATCGGATTTTATAAGTTTCTTGCTTAATACATTTACAAAGATATGACATAGTTTAAAAACTTTTGGTTTAAATAATGGCCAATATATAGGATGTCTTTTTTAACTTTTGTCTTTTTTAACTTTTGTCTTTTTTAACATCACACAGAACTATCTATAGCTCGATCTATAAACCGGAATGCCACCAAATTAGATAGAACTGGTCATACATGGGGAAAAAATTTCGTAACCAAAATAGTTTTAAAAATTTCCGATAAGGAAAAATGTGGTGTTGGTGGCATAAAATGCAAGTAAACTTCAAAATACAAACTTACGACTACGTTAAAAAAATTGCAATAAACAACAAATAAATAGCTGGGATAAAATTTCAGCACAACATGGCACTTCATCGAACAAATTCGAACACTTCACCGGTGAGTATATTGATATCTCTTAATTTAGAGCCTAGGAGTGAAGAGAACGGGACACTAGAAAAAAGCGACTGGTGATCTTTTCTTTCGTAAAGTGATTGTGCAACAGTTGCTGAGCCGATAGACCAATGCGTGATGTTGGAAGTTTCGTTTCGCGTTCATACTACAAGCGCCATATTTTCCTCTATCAGAGACTTATGGGGCTATTTTTTTCTCACAATCTTTTTTCGCATGTTATCTTTAATCTCGTACTAAAATTGATGACATTATGTTTGATAGATTGAGCTGCAAATAACTCTGTGTAGTGTCAGTTTAAGAAAATAGTTCTGCATATTAAAATTTCATTGACAGTCAATTTTCCTTGTTTTATGCATTCTAACAATTTTTCTAAAGTATGTATAAGCTTGTGCAGAGTTGCAATGCTGTGTAATTTAAGCTACAACAGTTCACAATCATTTGATTATACGAGGTCATATTCATTATCTTTTATTAGAAATTCCTGACAGTATAGCGAATATATATAGATCGAAGCTAAAACAAATGCGATGGAAATCATTTTCGAATAAAAACTTTTCGGAGCGAAATCCATCGATCCAAAAGAAAGTTAATCGAAATAAAAAAAAAAAGAGCAACGGGAAAAGCAAACAATTAATCATTTCAACTTCTGAAAAACAAAAAACGAAAGAAGAAGAAGAAATAAATATTCAAAGACAGTAAAAAAAACAACTGCGGTCTCACTCTAATGGTGGAATTGGATTTCTTGTCACTTTATTTCAGAAATAAAAATCTACTATTTCCTTTCCAATATTTTTTATCTCCCGAATTAATCGACGGTTTGGGGAGTGTTTAAAGATTCTTTTGAAAAAGTTTCGCCACTTTCTCCTTCTTTTAAGTACTAAATCTTGTTATGAAAGAAGTTCTCGAATCCCCAAACGGACCACCGATCCACGGAGAGGGGAGGGATTGAAAGATTGCTGCTCCCAATTAAAGAAATTACTCCTTTCACAAAATGCAGCGCGTTGTTTGAAGAGGATCTTCCACAATGCCTCGATTCAGAATCAAGTCGAGCAACGGAGCTAGCGATTGACTGAAAAAGTGACGTATTTTGGTCTGGATAACTCGAAAACAATCGGTTGAATTCTTTGTCGAGAGCTGATTATAACTCGGAGTGTTATAAAAATATTTTTTTCCCTATTACCATTTAAAACTTTGTATGAAAGTTGCAACTACGATGCTGAAGGAAAGTAGGGCCATATTTGTATAAAGATACATGACTATATTTGTATAATAGTACATGTAAATGTGCCACATTTTAAAACAAGCCATGTTTACCAGATTTTGGTCAAAGATATCATTCACATGAGTAATTAACAATGGGGGATTAACAAGGGACAGTGAACTGTGGTTCTTAGATTCTTACATGTGGTTCCAAATTAAAATTACACATGCACAGTAGAGAGCCAATCCCAAATGCACATTTTGTAATATAGCTTCTTTCACAAAAAATTACAGAAAAAAATTCCAAATTTGATATTTTGTTCAAACTTGATTTTTGCATTACACGCAGTCTGCTTTGAAATTGGATTAGAATCGCTTTAATTTTATATCGTAATTTTAGTATACTTAGGTGCCGTTTTTATCATGAACTCGAAATCTATCGAATTCAACCTGGTTCTCAATTGCATAACTGTATCCAATTGAAAATAAAACAATTACAATCTTGTTTATAGATTTTCTAAGGGATATTATTCGCATAATGGTAATTTGAAATTTTTTGGGGGGAGATAATATTTGTTGATTAGTATCCAAAGGTAGAATGTTACTTGTAAGTACTATCAAATTCAGTTACAAGGTAAATCATTCCCACTCAAATATCCTGAAATAATCATAATGTATTTTAAAAGAAATTGATATATATGAACAGAATGTGCTGTTTCTAATAACAATGCTAGATATTCTGTGTGATAAAGATCCATCGAGATTGTTATTTACAGATGCTGTATCAACGGATAAAACTTTGCAGGCACTGTCAAATTCAATTTTCCGTTTGCATTTCAAAATGTTCTTTTATACTTCAAGTATCCTTTCATATTTCAGATTATGAAATTTAGTAATAGTTTACTAGATTATTTAGTATTTCGACGGAAACATTTGATGTTTTTCGTTTCAAATGCTGGTTTCCCATAAATTCGACTTAATTTCTGATAGATAATATATTTTTAGGTATTCCGTAATGAAATTTTCGTTTTTAGCAAGTTATTGGTAAACAAAATCAAATGTCTAATACTAATAATCTCCATAAACGAAATGAAACACTATTCATCGTCCAAAAATTTAAACAAACCTTTTTCAGACATCGGCGATCTAGAGTCAATTGCTTAAAAGCTTAAATCTTATAAGCCCATCGAAAAGATGCAAATTTTCATTAAAAACATGTTGAATACGGCCCTTAAAAATTTAGATAGCTTGACTAAATATCCTCTTACATGCCTCAGCAAAGTCCCAATGGCTTAGTCCGGAAGGTGCAAACGTTTAACACGTAAGGCTCACATTATCGGTCCTCACCAACGTGGATGATATGTTTTTCCTCCTGTAGACTGGTTATCTAAACTTTTCGTGAATTTGAATTTTGGATAATCTTTTGATAAAATTTATGTATGTAAAATGTAATATTTAACTTTATTTTATCCTTTTTTCAAAATGTTATATATTATCAGACATATTTAAAATAACTCCGATTCGCAATTCCATCTCCCTTCCCCAAACTTATAAATGTTTTAAATTAAAAAAGTATGTGACCACTGCATCAAACATAGATGAAAGTATAATATTCATTTCGAGGGTCTTTCAGATATTTCTATAGAAAAGAAATGAAACTAAACAGAATGTACGGTTCATCTAAATGACAATTTATATGCAGGTACAATCTTTGCACGTAACGCCCATCCTTTTTTACAGGTTTCGCCACATTTCGAGACCTAGGGCTCGTAGCACACATTATAATTTAGAAAATGACATCAAAAACGTGCAGTTTTTCCAAGGGATAGAAATCTCGTGCTTGAAACGTTTCCTGAATAAGAAATTAGCTTTGTCCGCTAGATGAATATTCAAAATATATATTAAATTAAAATTTAGCATACGCGATATTCTGTTCTGAAACGTCATCGTCTGAAAAAAAAGTCGTTCTGAACAATCGTAATCAAAATATTGAAAGGAATGCAAAAAGTTTACTTGATTTAAACGTTAAATGAATTTCCGTTTGTTTTACAATTATCTATTAAACAGGCCTTTCCACCTATTAAAATCATTCTTAAAAAATTTACAGTTCAAACTATTTTCATCTGAAAGATTATGGACCGTAAACACTTAAGATCAATTAAATCTCACTTCCTTAAATTATGTTATTTAATTAGTAATGTGGATTGTAACTAACTTAGTTTGTTGTTGAACGTTTTTTCCCTTATTATACAACAAACTTATTTTGGGATCTAAATCTCGTAGCTCAAAATGAACATTCTCACAAAGCGCATGATCAACACTAAAAGGCATCACATTACACATCAATGGATGGTATTGCGTAAGCATACGCTCGAATCATTATTTAGCGCTGTTAGAGTGATCTGAACAAATGAGTTGTCTAATAGCTCAGTAATTTCAATAACTTATTTGATAATTAATTTCCATTTTACTAAAAAATAATAATTAATGACATCAAATTCTTCAAATTACTCGTTCATACTTTCTTATTAAGCTTAACTTCTTACCAAATGCATTATATGAGTAATAATGTACTTTTAGTATTCCTTTTTGCCATGTTCTAGGTCAGGGATGGGCAAACTTTTTCGGTCGCGGGCAAAATATCGAAAAAAAAAAGTTTGGCGGGCCAAGATAAATTTTTCTAAAATTTTAAAAACAATATACAAGTATTACAATTTAAATATGTTAATGAGATGAATGAACAGATTTCATTTTAAAAGTTCCTATTGAGGTTCGAGGAGATGTTTGATTCTCAAGGAACGAGGCTAAATGCCTTCTGCTCAGTCTACATCTGCGAAATTCTTTCTAAGGTTCATAGTTGAAAACATTTGTTCACATATGTATAAGAGAAGCAAACATAGCACTGATTTTCTGCGAGATATTAAATTTGGGAAACTTACTTTGATAATTATTTGTAAAACCTAATCCAGTATATTTAGAAACGACTGCTTGAGATTTGATTGTTAGATTGTAACTTAATTAATTCAAGCTGCAAATCTGACCTCACTGTTTCACAATTTTACGTTGAAAGACATGATAAAAATACTTCCATTTCTGTTTGAATGGTACTGAAATATTGGAAATCTGGGTCCTGAACTCAAAAAATGCAGTTTTTAAACCATCTTCTATAATCTTAGCTTTCTTCATTTACCAGAGGGTATTGAATTTAACCTCTAGAAATGAGACAAGTGTTCCTTAGCTAGTTGCACCAGCAAACAGATTAGTTTTAGTTTAAAAAAGCTTTGAGATGGGCCCTGTAGATATCGTCGATAAATTGATTTTCCCTTGCATCTTGTAATCATCTCAATCTCTAGTCTATGATGCAGATAGAACATCTGTGAAAAATGCAAATACTGAAAAGCCATTCTGTATCTTCTAACATTCCAGAGAGAGTCCAAGAAATCCAGATTTTTTTCCCGATATATTTGGTGCTCCATCGGTCGTACATATATATATTTGTTATAGGCACCTTTCAAAGTTAAAAGTCTTTCCCCGAAATTCACGTAATCACATCCCTTGTAGTCCCTTTAAAGAACTCATGCACGCCAGTTCTCGTCGTAATTTCAAGTTCTCACTCAACACCTCTTATAAATAATATTAATAGGAGCAGTATCATTTATATCAGTGCTTTCATCCATAGCTATGGAACAAAAATTTCAACTCCGATCTTTTACCTTCTAATTTCGATGTCAAATTTTTATAGATAGCTTCGATTTAGATAGTCACCGTTTCGAGATAGTTTACAGTCCAAAATTATTTTTCTTTTGGACATAAACATCAGCAAACTTGAGCATGCATTGTTTAACGAACCCCACATCACTAAGAGCTTTATTATTTTTAGTGATATTGTTGCGCTACATGTAACTTGTCTGTAGCTACTCTCTCGATAAGTGTTGACCTTCTTGAAAAAATTTTACGTCGCCTGATAATTTTTTTGCAAAGACTTTCTACATTTTATCTCTTCCTATTCGGAGACAGGTTTTGTAATTGTAATCTTTATGCTTAGATGTGAAATGACGGAATGTTATATTCTTGAGTGACTTCTTCAGCTTCATTGCAGATGAGACACTAGTTTATCTTTAAGAACTGTAAAAAATTTCCAGGTCCATTCATCATAGTATTGGACACTCTGAATCAACTTTACGTTTTAGTAGCCATTTTGGGGTTGAAATATTTTTAATGACAAACTAAAAAGCACTAGCTACGCTATACCTTTAATAACTTCACCACTATCACAAGATATATATTCCGCAAATCTTCCATATGCAATCAATGTCAATATTAAAAACTCCGCCAAAAGAAAGAAAAGCCGCTGGTTGAGCTTAAATCAGTTGCAGCTACATGTGAGGTCTAATTCACCTATATTGGATTCCTCAGGTATGTGTCGCCTCAGTATTAAGAGATAACGCTCGTTGGGCCAGTCTACAGCTATAAACTGTCAAGAACTTCCGCTTAACACTTTACCGATTGAAAGCTTCTGTTTATTGATAGCTTAATATAGAATATGCACTTCCGTGAGTAATAAGTACAGAAAACACATCGTATGATGTGGTTGAATGCGAAGAAACAGAAATGATTTTCAAACAGAAATGAACCTGAAATACCATCAATAAATCAAATAAAAAGACACACATAACCAGAGGGGCGAAAGGTAGATGCACTGGCGCCAACACGGCTGTTCGTGTCTTGCTATTTCCGTCGACGGTTTTGTTTTAGAACAAAAATAGAAAGTAAAGCAGATCATCAGTCCTTGAAAAAAGGAAGAAAAAATATTTTAAACAAAAGTAGAAAAGGGAGATGGATATATAATATATAAACTTCATATTTTCTTTTATTCCTGTCAACCGGCGGTAAAATGTTCTATCCCATGGGCCGATAAATATTCCGGCGGGCTCGAGTTGGCCCGCGGCCGTAGTTTGCCCATGTTGTTCTAGGTTAACTAAATTCAAACGCTTAAACAGCTATATGTAGATTTTTCATATCATTTGTAGGGAATGGCATCGTGGGTGCAAGTTTTGTAGTTTATTAACATACACATGATTTTATAAATACACATCTATGAATGTTGAAGATAATGTATGATAGGTATGGACACAATCCCTTCAAAGACAATGGTTACCAATTTTTTCGCTAACATATCATCAATTCTATAATCGATCTTTGTGAGAGAGACAAAATGTATTTAATTTCCCTATACTATATTTTCATCTAATAAAAAATAACTTATATTTCTAAGTTGGTTCATGGTGAAACAATCTTTAATATAACATTCTTATTCATAGAGCTTAACATTGTCATAATTTGAAGAAAAGTACTTAAGAAATTTGGATTCTGCAATAAACTGTACTAGAAGTACAGAAAGAGTTTAGCTAGTTATTTCAAGAATATCTTTCAAGAAGCTATGACATAAGATGAAATACCGTACCTGTGTGCTTTACTCTGTTCCACTGAATCTCTACTCCCAAATTTTCTCTTGCAGAAGTAACACAAGAGACAATAGATAGGGAATTTTTTGAATCTTATTAGCTGCGGTCTGAGCTGCAAGCCATACCTCGAACTAACATTGTATTTCCTATGAGAAGAGCGAGGTCACATGTGGCCTCGAAATCCGTTATTTAAAGTAATGCACTGAACGAAGAG
>BGPR01000126.1:706828-716874 GCA_013235015.1 Araneus ventricosus
TATGTATAGAGCAGATCTTTTCTCTGGTTTATTTTTCACTAAGTTTAGGGACTTTTGACCTTTGTGGGCACCTTAAAAAATTATTAGATATATACATTAAAATGGCCCCCCCCCCCCCCTTCTTTCTCCCAGTAGTTGAGAAATAAGATCTGTGGCAAAATTTCGAACTCCCAGAAGTGTACCTTCCTCATCAATAAATGTAGACGTCACAGATGTCGTGATATAATAAGGCTGGGAGGTAAAATTATCTGAAGATTATTAGAGGAAAAACAGATTAACTCCAGGTCGGAAAATAAGCTAGCAAAGCTTCATTATTGTGGTTCAAAACCTCAAATTGTAAATGTAAATTCAATACTTTCTTATTTATTTGTTAAATTTTATTATTTCTTTTTTTCTTTGAAATTCGATATCATTTTAGTGTCATTTTTTATTTCTTTATTATTTTCATCATGCGAAAACTTGACATTGTTTTGGTAACTCAGGATCCATTTTCCATTCACGGAGACAAAAAGATGTTCGCCGTTGCTATTAACAAACGGTGAAAACTTTCTTTACATTCTCTAAATAATGAATAATTAAAATAAAATTTCTAATTTATACTTCCTAAAGGTATAGTGGCATTTCATCTATAGCAACTAGTAAACAGACGAAAAATTTCATCTAGTAAAGCATCTAAAGAAAAGATTAAAAATTTGAAGAACGTACGTATTTGAAGTATGTTCAGCCATGATCTTTCTGAAGTCGTATTTTTGCCTTGTTTATGGAGATACAAGGGGAGGGGGAGTAATATTTACTGACCTTGTCATGAGCATCAAGAAAATTCGTTTATATTTAGTTATATATAGTTATTTTTTATAAAAAATATAAAATAACCCATAAAATCTAAAGATATCAATATTTAAAATAAATAACATTAGATATTTACAGATTCAGAGACGATACTGTAATAAAATCTCAGCTTTAAAAAGCGTATATATTCTCTACAGAACAAAATAATATTGTGCATCAAATCTTAAACTTAAAATCTCAGAAAACAGTTAACAGAACGAATCTAACTTCCTTCTAGTTCCGTGCAAGTAACCTTGTTTTTCATCACAAAACGTTTAAATCTTCCGATAGAATTCTGGGATTCTTCTTCTCCCAATTTTCCGTCAAAGACTACGTTCAAAAACAATAGAACAAAAAACCACTGAGACAAGATTTAATTAAAATCATTCTCTTTTCTTTTAAACCAAATGTAGAAAAGCAAATTAAAAAATAATTCTTTATCGCCGTATCTTTTTATTTTTTTCTCTTTCTATACGTAGATGTGAATGCACAAAGAAATCTCACTCGCTCGAAAATTAGCAGATATAACTTTCATTTCCTTTCACAGATTACACGAAAATTAGAAAACAAAAATCTCTATAGTTATTTCTAAAAAGCTTCGAGAGAGAAAGAAAGGTAGAAAAAAAGTGCTTTAATTAATTTCTTCCCGCATGCCGGTATAAAAACTTGCTAATGTAATGGGTAAAAAAAAAACCAAGAAAGAAGATGGGATCTGATTGGCGATGAAAAAAACTGATTTGGAGAGAGTAATTTTGTTTAATTATTCCATTTTTCACAGAAAAAAACTTGAATGTAATAATAATTAGATTGTCATACACGCGAACGCTAATTCCCTGAAGAATTTGTTGAATATATGAAAAGAGTTTCTGACAAACCATCAAAGGAAACCATTAACCAAGGTCATTAAAAAAATGTAAAGCTTAGGCAAAATTTTGAGAGAATTTTTATGATGAATGTTGATTTGTTCTCCGAAATAAATTTCATTTGAGCCAAATTAAACCAATATATCAGTTCAAACACATTTTCTGCTATTCAACTAAAAACAATTTCTCTTAAAATTTACTCCGGAGCATTTCTGAGAATTTAAACTCGCTCTCGATTTGTGTGTGCGAATGTGTATACGTGCTGTGTCCAAGAATCACCCGCATATTTTGCCAACATACCTACATTAGCAATTGTAGCTATATTTACTCCTTAATTATAATTCGCCACAAAGCCTTTATACGTGCAACTTTTCGACGTTGTCATAAGATAATCGCTTTCCTATGCCGCTAGAAAAATCAATGATGAAAAATGAACTATAGGCATCCTAGTCTGATGAATGTTTTTCTTCTTTCCATATAATTCCCTTATCTTTTTTTCATGAATTCCACTCAAAAGTTTACAATGAAAGAGGAATCTCATTGTTCTGGGATTTTTGGTCTACGTTCGTTTTAATATGAATCTTTTAACAAAAATAAGAATAAAAAACGACATAGAGTCGTCAAAAGTACAACTTTTTAATCTTTCAAAATGTAAAGCAGAATAATGCAAATCGTTTCTAGACAAAGAATCTCTACTAATAATAAAGGAGAATGTGTTTGTGTCTATGTGTCCCTGTGTTGGTGCTCTACAGGTCAGTACGTTGGACCTAAAGCTATGAAATGTGACACAAACATACTTTGGAGGGTGGGAATGTGCACCACGGAACCCTTTTTGAAATTTTAATTAATTAAAAATTAAGCAAAATTTTGGCGTTTTTCGTTAATAACTTCCGGACATATTACAGTACAAAAATAATTTTTACACCATCTGAAAGTGCAAAATAATACCTTTTCAATGATATTATTACGTTGCCATACAATTTTTTCTCTAATTTTATTAATAAATTTTTTAAAATATTTTATACGGTAATTTAAATGTTTCAATAAAAATAAAAATAAGTATATCCTATTATATATCTTTTTAAAGAAATTATTGCTGGAATTACTTGTAGAAAAATGGCTCTAAGTTCGAAATATTTTTTGTAAGGTCATAATTTAGTGATCGATTTTTCACTCACTTCTTAATAAACTAGAGTTCTGGAATTTTGTATATTCATTGAATCTTGATAACAATGCGATATTTCAGTAATTTTAGAGCTCGTTTCAATAAAATAATTGTTGGCATTAGCTCATGAAAAATTGATTCTAAAATCACAAAATATTTATAATGCTGAATTATGACATAAATTAAAGACTAAAAACTAGAAAATAATAAATATACAAAAAACTTTTGGAAAAAACGCTTTTACCAATGCATTAAAAAAATAATAATTTTTTTTTAATAAATTGGTAAAAGAGTTTTTTTTTTAGTTTTTATATTTATTATTGTTTCTCTGTACCAGATTTGCATCGGTTTTGAGAATCAGAGAGGCCCGTCAGGGAGGTATCGGCTCTGGAAAAGGAGGGTTCCAGGTTCGATACCCAGGCTTCCGCCCTGTTCACGGGCATGATGCTCGTTAAATATGATATCGAGGGTCGAGCATCGCAACGCTGGGGTCACATGGAAGTTTCGAGAAAGGGTGCTGATTGAGGTGTTATCTTCGCCGTCTGTCCAAGGTCGAAAATTACGAGGCCCGTTCCAAAGTAACTCTCTCGCTGCCTCAAAACGAAACGTCAATATATCTAAACTAGACTAATTCGAATAAATAATTACGAAATGGCCTGCATTTCTTAAAACTTTTAAACAAATAGTTCATTTGTGTGTGTGATTTTTTTAAAAAATAGATTCATTTGATTCGATTTTTAAAAATTAGCTGCTGGAGATTGTCCGTCCCGAGCTTTACTGTATGCGCACATTATAATCATTCTTTCTTTCGTGATTAATGGTAGTTCCATACCTTAATTCTTTTGAACCCTATTAAACTTCGCTTGTAAGCTCATGCTGTCAATGGTGTGAAAAGAAAAGTGACCGGACTTCCAAGATGAGTTGGGGTGTAGTTGATTTTCAACGTATTTATTTATTCCTTGGCCTCACCGTGACGAAAAGGTGTGAGGCTCATATTAATCGGTTGGATAAATTCACAGAAACGGTTTTCCGACTTACGCTGAGTCCTTGAACCTCCTTCCAGCAATGTTAGAGCAACCCTGGACTAAGTAAGTATTCAATTTAGAAAATCTGGTCACATTACAACTGACCTATGTTCAAATTTAATGTAAGCAGGTCCACATAAATCGTGGATATACAGAGGAATCGGAACTGAAACTCACTTTCTCCTGATTTAATGAATTTGATCACAACATACGATTCGACAATTACTTTTCGTCCGCAACCAAAGAATTGTAATTTATTCTCCTTTTATTTATTATTTTCAGCACAAACAAAGAAGAAAGAATATCTTCGATAAATAATTAAAAAACCGAGAATTTCTCAACTACCTTGAATTAAATCATTTACACTAAAACAATTCATCAGAACTTAACCGATCCTTTATGAGAATTCGCTTTATTTCAACTCAACTGAGCGGTCAAGACAATTAATTCTTATCCGATTCCAGGAATATTCCAGAAGATAAATCCACGCGCAAAGCGGTGCAACCATACCTAAACGAGGGAAGACTTGAATCATTATAGCGCCCAACAAGGTCCGTTAGCCCCTCGTAAGCGTTGATGTCATTTATCAAGTTTGCTTCGCCAAGATAAATTGGGGCGGCATTTTCTTCCTTTTCTGATTTTCACAACTCGTTGGCGTTAATCACCGCAGCCGAGGCCATATTTTTTTCCTCTAACAATCCATAGGAAAGACTGGTGTTGATTTATAAAGGATGCTTTAAAAAGTAATAATTCTTTTCTACGTTAGACACTTCGCTAAACCCCTGCCTTCAGACTAACGGATGGGAGCAGGGTGTTATCAGAAATTGTAATTTTTTTCTTCTTGCGCCCGTTTTGGAGGAATTATCTTAGTTTTGATAAAGACTTAATACTGTGAATTCTGCAGCTAAGGCTGCTATGCTTTCTTTTTCCTTATATGCTAATTTGTTTTTGCTTTTAAGCGCGTGAAAATTAGTATTAATTTTAGTTAAGACGTACATGCTTTCCTGGCTGCTACATCAAAATATTCCTTGTATCTCACATCAGCAAATGGGTAGTTTAAAGCATTTAAGAAATTTATGTGCAGAGTGGTTGGAATTAAAGTATCCCTATTAAGAGCACAGTAGAGAAAAAAATTGACAGAGAACCAGCCAATTCATTCCACAGAAAGCGTTTTTTAATATTAAAGGCGATTCGAACTTCTAGTTCGAAATATCCCAACATGATAATGTTTTAGGCTTGTTCCGTGTGTCTTGTCTTCACCTGGCTTGATTGCAAGAGTCGTTGCATTCCATTCATAACGATTTTTACATCACAAAATTTACAGAAAGAATGCCAACTTTTAAACATTATCATGTTGAGAAAAGCAAAGTGGAAATTCTGCCTTGGAATTAATGTCCAGAGAAAGCCTTTTTTCTATCATAATATTGACATTAACAAAAGCATGTGAGTGAAAAATTTGAAGAAACAATAAATTTGTTTGAATTTCACTATAATAATAAAAAAAATGCTGTTACAAGTTGTGTTTCAAATTGATTCTGTAAAAGATATTAAAATTAAAGAAACAACCACACAGAAATGAAGCTGTTATCACTGAAAAGCTACTTTTTTTAAATTTTAAAGTGGTATAAAAATGTTTTTCTTTGTGCTATAATATGCTTCAAAGTTATTGAGGGAGATCTTTAAATTTCGAATAATTTTTAATTAATTAAAATTCTAATTAAATTTTGAGAAACCCTTGTTACCCACTCCACGAAAAGTAACTACGTGACAAATTTGGCAGCTCCAAGTCCAGTGGTCAGCCCTACTGAGAGTTTTGAGCAATTTTTGCATCACTTAATTTACTGACAGTATCCAGAAAACAAGCCTAAATCATTATAATCTTTTAAAAATACAGTGGTCATAAAAGCTACAAATTTCGGTAGTAAAACGAATAAAGCAAAAAATAAAGAAATTATCTGGTCGAAATTACTATTTTCTCACATTATATGCATTAATTAAATTGACATTTGAGTGTTACTGATATTTGTCAGCATCTTTTTCACTTCCATATCACTTACAATTCTCAATTAGTAGGTTTAACAACTATGAATTATTAGTTGAAAACGATTGAATGTTTACATTAAGATTTATTTGCTTATCTTCCATTAAGTGTTGTTAACTTTTAAGTTAATTTTTGAAGTTTTACTTGCATCATTTGTTCTTCGTTATCCTATGTTCTGTGTCGCATACCATCGAAAGTTAGGGGTTTTTATGGCCAATAGATTTCCGTCTATAGTTCTCTGAAAAGAGGTATTTCAATTCTAACTAATCAATATTGATATTTTAAATACCAATTGGTATTACAAATACCTATCTACGTCCTACTCCATGTTACCAGCCAATTACAATTTACCCTCTTCAACTAAATGATGTCATTGAGTCATAAATAATTGTTCCATAATAATGAGACATACAAATCATGTTTATCACTCTCAGAAATCACATAGTCACAAGTCCGATTTTGCAATTTTGTTGCAGATAATTAAAACAAATATAGACATCTGCTGAAAATTTTGGAGTTCTGCTGAATATCTGTGGATATCTGCTGAAAATTTTAGTCTGTTAGTTTATTTTTCCAGATTAACCTAATTTTGACGAATATTTTACTAAAAAGTACTTACAATTTCAACTCTAATTTTACATGACACATACTTATGTACAATATTACTATTTTGATCTAATAGCATTATTAACTCTATACTGGATTTTTTTTAAAAATATCAACCATGTAATTCCACATACGACGTAAAGAAAGTAGTAAAACTTAATTTTAAAAGTTAATCATAAACTTTCTTGCATATTTTTTGAAGCAGTTTCTGGCTCATTTGTGCCACTAGCTGTAGAAATGCTGAAATCACAACCATAAGCCCTATAGTTCTTCAAAAATGAACCTTCTAAGCTAAGAAATATTTTTTTAAAATTTTACAGTAACTTATTTTTTATCCTTCAAATAATTTCATAGACAACAAAATCTACATCCCTTTAGAAACGCAACACGAGATGCTCTCACGAAAAAAATACAGATTTATGAAAAAGTGCTTAATTTCTGCATTAAAATCGGCATCAGCGTCATGATTAGAGAGGATCGTGTACTAGACTCGATTTCACTGAAGATTCGCCTTGTACGTGGTACTGACGTACGTTAAATTGACGTCGGGTCAAATGTCCTCACGTTGATGTGACATGAAAGTTGGAGTGTTAGGTGCCAGTTCAGATCTCGTACTCGTCATCTGACTAAAGTTACAAGAACCGTCCCAAAGTCGGGCTCGTATATCTTAAAAAGGAACGTTATTCTGACTTAACTTTAACCCGCAGTATTATCCCTAATTTTTAGTTGCGTAGAGTCTTTTATCTTGCTTTCAATTAAAATAAAGACTGCTGATATTTTAACCCTATAAGGACTGTTCGGTTGGTTTCAAGCGCGATAAGATGTCTTCAGTCGAGGACAGTAGTTTCATTGTTAAAGGGATAACATACAGCTAGAAAAATTAGGGCTCATTATTTACTTACAGTTTGGCTATCAGTTTGGATCGAGATCCTTCAAAATATCAATGAGGTAAAGGACAGGTCGATATGAAAGGTCGGAAAATATATTCAAGAAAGGTGAGGTCTATTTTTATGGAGGAAATTAACTTCACACTGAATATTTTTGTTCTTTATACAGTAAAATCTGACTGTAACGATATTGTAGGGACCTATAAAACAAAATGTTAAAGATAGGTTATCGTTATAAACAGTATAAGGATTTGCGTATCCAGTGTTTACGTGAGTGTTCATGTATTAATATATTAACGCTTACTGATTTTATCGAGCTTATTGATTCATTTTAGGAATAATCGCTGATGTAAAATTGTATTTTATAAATGCATAAAATATACAATTTTATACACTTAGTTAAAATATTGTATTGCAACTTTCTTTAAGAACTTCAAAATGAAAATTTGAATTGAAAACTTTGTCAGCATCGTCATTTACGGCACCTTTAAATTGTTTTCATTTGCTGTGCACTCTATTTTTTTCCCACAGTATCTTCAATGTCTGTTTTGTTTGTGTTTTTTTTCAAAAAAAAAAATATATATATATGTCAGACTGAAAAATCTCATATTTTTTGCAACATCAATTTGCTTTACTTCTTGATCGATTACCGAAGTTACTTTCAGTTTTTACGCCCGCCTAGATGCAAAGGGTCAACACATCAAAAGCGAATTTCAAAGAACAAGTGAACAGTCCGAAGTGCTAAATGTGAATGAACAGGTTAGTGCCCACCAGGAGATAGAGACAACAAGCGTCTGTGCATATTCCAATCGCTAGCCCCTCCCACCGGATCCCCCTGCTACATAAAAGTCCGGTTTCTAGCTCCTCCCCCCGATTCCTCTGTTATCTGACATTCCTGATAATAGGTTGTCATTTTTCTAGAAAAAATATCGGGATTGTACTGTTCCAGCTTTCTAAAGAGGTAAAATTATCGTTATAGACAGGTGAGGCTAAAAGTGGTTATCGTTGTAGGCAGGTTCAAAATACATTGAATAAATAGGAATTCCGCCTGGACCAAAGAAAACGTCGTATAGGCAGGTTTATCGTTATACACAGATTTCACTATATATACAATTATTCCACATACAGAGTTCTACTACACTTATTAAATTCTTATTCATAAACAAGCCTGTTTTCGCATTAAATTACGGTCTGTTTATTTTAGTTAGATTTTTGTCTTTTACTTCCTACTCCCACACTAAGGATGTAAATCTTGTGCTTGTTAAGATTAAAACTGGAGATGTTCAACAACAGTATAGTCGTTATTTTTAAAAGACTTTTCCTGGTCGAAAAGAAAATGTAACATAAGTGCCTCTTGCATTTTAAAATTGTTGCAGGATGAAAAAATTAATTAAGTTTCGGAGGAAAAAACAATTAATTCACGGTTTTTAAAATCATTAATCAGAAGACAGAAAATTTCTCAAAGGCAGCTAGATTTTGTCTTAATTGATTATTTTTGTTTTGTTTACTGCTCGTGAGCTTTATCATTTTTGAAAATAATTATTGGAAACAAATATCAGCTTTCTCCAGTGAAAAAAATAATAAATTTGAATTAATTTGTCAAAGGCATACTTTCATTAAATGGGTTTCGGTAAGCACAAGAAACCATAAAAATGCAGATTAAAGTCATGGAATGGAATTTTCCAGAATCTATTTACGAACGTATTGTAACACAAATACAAGAATTCATAGCGTAAGTACAAAACCATATCCCTTACATTTTGTTTATACACCTAGAAATTTCTTTTTTTCGATTATTTTAAAATCTGGAAAATACTTTACCTCCTTTTGCCTCCTACAAAATGGTTAATAGATAATAATGGGTTAACTAAAGTAAATCAAACCTTCCAAAGTTTATTGCATTCCACAAACGCTAAGTGAATAATAAAAAAATTATAAAATTCCTCGTTGAGAAATTTCTGCGTTTATCAATAATTCAAGTTATATGGCTTAGAAGAAAATGCAAACCACAGAAACATAGTTTTATCAAAAGAAATTCTAACAGTCTTTTGTTTTTTAAGTTTTAAACATTTCTGGGAAGAAGGAATATCCTTTTTTGATCCGAAGGGGGAGTCGTATTACCGTGATGAGTGCTTTGACACTCTGACAGCTGTTCCAATCTCCGGCAGTGATCGAGTGCCAGATCGAAATGGGCGGCAGCCGGTCACCTCGCGAACACGAAGAGTTTTTGATGACTCCTCCGCAGCACACTTTCATTTTCTCTGGAAATCTCTCTTTTCTTTTTCCCGGGAAGAAGTTTTTATTAAAAAGTAGCGGAATTTGTACCTTTTTATTAACAGAAGATAATTTGTAGAACATTCCACAATTTGCCTGAATGCGTGTTTAAAACTAATAATAAGAATGTCGCTGATCTATTAGCATAACTTGTGATATTATAACAGGGAAGAGTCGACATTCTGTGTTATTACTTATTCAAGATTTTTTTCTACGTTTTTATTATTTTGTACTTTCTCGGATACTACGAATACAAAACGAAGATGTTATATTTTTTTTAAAATTTGTCCTCGAGTTTTTAATGAATCTCTCTGAGTCCTAAAAAACAATTTTTGAAATTATATCTCTCTGTCTGTG
>BGPR01000126.1:716884-778051 GCA_013235015.1 Araneus ventricosus
TGGTTTTATCACCAGAATTTGTAGTTTTATATCAAATTTTAAACATATGTCCTCAACGGGTTGACTATCTGTCTAACTTATTTATTCCAGTTCATGTGAAAGCGAGAATTCAAAAATACCACAAGCAACATAAATGAGTTTTGGTAGTATATTGTCCTGGAACCAACATTATAGATCTGCTTCAAATTTCGGACGCAATCGGTCAAAGCGAAGAGCTTCAAAAATGCATACTCGATTTTCTTTACTATTTTACACTGATAAATACAACTCACCATATTTTGTAAATATACGATAAAGTCAAAGAGTCTGTTTTAAATCGAAAGACAAAATTTGCCTGATTTATGGCATCTGATTTTTTTAAGATTTGTCATTTTTTCTCTTAAAGAAATATGAATCACTATTTTCTTATTACTAATAACTACAGAGAATCAACCCGCCAGTGGTTAAGTAATGAAGTTCTTTCTGAATGAGACTAATTAGGATGAGACTAATTAATAATGATGCAGTCGAATACATAAATTAATAAAACTGTTAATTTATATCTTTTAGTTGCTTTGCAGGAGATATCTAGAAACACGAAGTACAGTTGGCATTCAGTTCAGTCGACGATTCACTTTCTGCTTAGTATTTATGCAATCTTTTTAAGGGTTTCTTCAACTGTAGGAACAGAAAAATTTCGTTTCAGTTCTTATTTGTGATTTTATCGAAGATCGATAGGTTTGATGTGGATATTATTGAATATCTCTAAAGCAGTTAAAGAAATTAAGAAAGGTTAATTTGTTAAATATTTCGAATACTTAAAAATTGGTCACCAAAAATAGAAAGCCTCAGCCGAGAAATAGTTTCCTAACAGAGACGTTGAATTTAGCACACTCATCTTGAACGAATATAAGTAAAATTCATTTTGCTGTTAGAATTATTAGTTTGAATAATTCAGTTGCAAACAAATTTAAAAGAAGACGAATCCTTTGTGTTTTAATCACATGTATTCTGCATCTGCGCCGTTTATTTGTTGGAACGTTCTGCAAGACACTTCACTGCTGACAGCGTCATACTGCGGTAAAATACTTTTACAGAATACCTTGTAAAGATCTCTACTTGTTTAATTATGGATTGCGATTCTAAAAATAGGAGAGCGACACCTTAGCGAAGATTATCGCACTAGCTTGAAAAATATTTTTCTCTTAGATTTATGAATACAAATGAGTGAAAACAAATACAAATATCGTTTGGGTTGAAAATATTTCACTGAAGTCAAAATATCTCTATCTGTCTTTATGAGTAGATGGCAAGAGTTGTTAGAATTTTATAGAATAAAAGCGTTGCAAGTAGACATTGTGTATAATAAATCTTCTCGTGGCATACGTGCTTCTGTTGGTGCAGTGGGAAGGTTTTGAATGAAGAGAATCAGCTGAAGTGTCGCTTTCGTCATCTAATTATATATCCCTCTTCAATCGTCTTCCGAATTATCATAATCCAAATTCGAGCTGCGATATTTTCAGCTGCGCTGAACAAGAAGCAATATAATTTTTACCGACTTTGTTTTTTGGCAGATTTGTTGATTTTGTTTTAAAATATAATAAACATAATTTTAGGATCGTAGGATGGTATGGCGACTTTGTAACTCTCATGGACTTTGTAAAGGCCTTGTCTTAGACGAACTTTAGATTAAAAATTATTTTTTTGAAAATAATCAATAGAATTTACTGTATTTGAACACAACTCTAAATTTTTAGTTGTATTTCTATTGGTTGGAAATGCTTTTTCTTCTTTGCATTTTCAATTATTTTCCTGCAAACAGAAACGCTTCCTGTCTATATATTTTGTTCATTTAATTAAATTGTTTATTTAGTCAATTAGCATTTTTGAACAAGATTTCGAAAGATTAAACAGTGAGACCAATTAAAGTGGAAAATAAAACTTTAAATGTATTAATTATACTTACTCGCATTTTAAAATAACATTGTCGTTGGCCTTTTATGCAGTATGGTAAATGTCTTCACCATAAAATGCACAATTTTTATAAAAAGATTTGCAAAATAAGAAGGACATATAATTAAGACAGGAATGCTTCTAGAATTTTAAATTTGTCCTAGAATTAAAAAATAAGCAGCAATCAGAGAAAATTTAGTTGAATCTTGGAAGAAAAATCAATTAATTTTTAGGTTTTAGAATCTTTAAGTAGAAGAAAGAAGAATTATTATCTACAACTATATTTTATCTTAATTGTTTCTTTTCTTTCATTTATCAATGGCGACAATTTTTGTTCTTGAAAAGAATTAGTAATAAACAAATATTGATTCTGTCTAATGAAATAATTAATAATATTTGAATTGATTAATGAAATAATTAATAATGAATAATATTTTTGAATTATTTCTTGGAAACTGTACTTTCCAAAAAAAAACGGATTTTGCATATGCATTAGAAACCAGCTGATTCTGTCACAAAACATAATTCTGTTACAAAATTTTGATAATTAAGTTTAAAGTAACCTCCTCGTAAAGTCTCCATGCATACCATGCTCGTAAAACGGGCCATTGACCGCTGCTCCACTGAGGAATTTTTGGAACACGGAAAGGAAAAAAAACCAATCGTCAGTTTTAAAAAGCGATGAAAATTGGCTGAAATCAATTAAAGTGATGGAATTCCGAATAGTCGAATAGTTTAAAAGCTGATTGGAATGGTCGGGTGGTGATTTGAGGACCTCGTTGCGAGGGTAGTGGGAAAACAATAGTTTTTCTTAGATTGGGACCCCGCGACGAGGCTAGATCATGTTGAAACTAAAATCGTAATTATTTCTCAAAAACAAGATTAAGATACTGGAGTGGCCACCACAAAGACCAGACCTTAATTCCATCTAAAACTTATGGTCAGTTTTAAATCAGAAGTTTCCTTTTGAAGAGAGAAGAAATAAAAATCTATTTTTTGAGATGATCAAAAATGAAAGGCGCAGTGTCAACCAGGAGACAACGCAGAAACTGGTTGATAGTCTGCATCTCAAAGACTGAAGCAGTGATTGAGGACAAAGAAAGCCCATATAAAGATTAAGCACCGATATTTTATTTTTAAAAATTTATATGTTATTTTTTCGTTGCAAGTTTTTGACCGTTCGAATAATTTTGAACAACACTGTAATTTCGATAATTTCTCCGGATATTGAATTTTTTAATGTGCAATTGTAACAAACATGCTTTTTCAAATTATATCTCAAATTATCAATATAAAAATTTTGATTCTAAGGAAATAATACGATTTCATTTAATTCATGCTGCGGATGTTTATAATTAAGTAATTTATTAATTTTTTAATTTAAAGGCACTCAACAATAATGTTTTGGCAAATTTCTGATAATTATAACTTAACAATACTGCAATCAAAATCGTCAAAAGCCACTTTTTTTTAAAATTAGTTCTTCTAAAGTTATGAAAATCGAAAATGATGCAACAAGAAAACGCATTTTAAATTGTATTTTATATTTAAAAAAGACTGTTTCTGTCTTCTACTATATTTTGCTTCGTATACCACTGCCTCTTAGTTTGCACACTCTAACTGAAAAATCATTCAAACGCGTACTGTTTGAATTCAGAGGCTTTAAAGTTCAGCGTTTATGGTTTGTTTTAACTTGGCTTCACCTACACTGATCATACAGATTTGTGGTCCCTTTAACGTTCAATTTTTAAAGGATCTATATTTAGCGTAACATCGCCAAACAATGGCCTTTAAGCCTTAATCCCCAAACAAAACAACTCATGGCAACTCCTTTTTTTATCAAATACTGCATTGAAAAATGCTGAAAGAATTTCAGCATTTTAAATTTTAGCCTTGATCCTTCGTCACTCTTTTCACGGGTGATACCTTGTAGCGTCTTTCCAAAAGATTTTCAGCCAACGTTTCGTGCAGCACGACCGAATAAAGGCTTTTCCATTGTAAAATCCAAACAGTCCATCAATTTCTCTATAGAACATTCGTATCTCAAAGAATTCCAACAAAAACAATCGCAGATACATAACTGTTGTTGAATTTGTGTGCCATTTCCTTTACGGAATATACTTCCCTCTTTAAAAATAAAAGAGTCTGTCATTTATCATTCAGTGCTTAGATGACGTCAGAGCAGAAAATAAAAAAAAGGTTTAAATGAAGGTTGTTTCCTGCAAAATTCTTCATCCTGATGATAGTTTTGCAGCTGACGCATTCGAGTTGGGCCTTCAAAAACTCGTCAGAGCTCTCCAAAGTACTTCGCTTGCTTTATTTGTTTCGCTTTCCAGAGGTATTGCTTTCCATATTTCGAAAGAGTATTTTTCTTTCAGTATACGTATTTTTGTAATCAAAAAGTCTTAGTTATGTTGCAATTTTCTGTGCAGAAAAACAAGGCCAAGCGTTACTCTTTTTTATTTTCATTTTAGATAAATTAAAAACTCATTTTCTTTTCCAGTTTTATCCTTAAAAATAGTAATTAGCGTTGAAAAATACAAATGGATCGTAATTGACTTTTCAATAATCCGTTGCTCATTTAAATATTTGGGTTTTTTTATTAAATTTAGAACTACAATAGTCTTATTATCAAAGTTTTAAAAAATATTTAGCATGCATGGCATTCATAATCATCATTGGGTATGAAAATATCATCGCATCGTATACATGAAATACAACTTTCTGCATATTCTTTTAAAAATTTGGAATTTAAACCATCTGCCATTACCAATCGCACTTCTAATTTATTTAATCTGACATGTAAGCGTACAATAACTAAATATTAAATATCCATGGCATGAAAAATGTGATTTTGGAAGTTGATATTCAAGAAATATGTTCAAATATGCTTTTTAATCCCTTAACCTACAACAACGTGCATAGAAGTTTAAAATTTTTGCTATTTAAATCAGTCATTAAGTCAACGTAACAATTAATTTTAAATAAAAAAATCAGTTGGACACGCTTAAATATCTCAAGTATGCTTTACCATCTTAAATCGATTGAAATAATAAAAAATATCCCATATGGGTGGGGTAATCTAATTAGGAGGTTAAATAAATTCGTAGGACAAGGGGTTAAGCCGGAAGTATAGTATAACAGAGCGAAAGGAAATTCCATGATAATGTTTCAACATTCGTCGGTGGCAGTGGTAGATTAACGCCCTATTATTAGAATGCTTAGAATTCTGTTATAAAGAAAAGTTCTACAGTTATGTGCTTCCAAAATTAATTGTCGTATCTTAACCCATTAATGCCCAAATTAAATTAAATTAGATTTAAATAAATATCTATTAAATTATGTTTAAAACACCAAGATTAAGTTAACTGTGAAGCAAAATTAAATTCGAATATTTTTAAGAAAAGTATTTTTAAAAAATAACTTTTAAAAACTTTTTTTTACACAAATATTTAATATCTTTGAAATATAGTAAAATATCGAAAAATAAAAACCACCTTCTAATTTCTTGTATTACCTCAAAAATAAACCAAAGGAAAAATCAAAAATTTTTCAAAATGATGACATTTTGACTTCAAAATCTAGCTAACTGGTGGTATATGCCTGTTGAAAACTGTTTAGGATTTTGGTAATACCTATTGACTTCATAGAAAAAGGAAAAAAGAGACAATGGAATGCATTCTGTTTCACCACGGAAGTGATATGTAACTGTCCTACAAATAGGACGCTGGGCGCTGACGGGTTAAGTAGTCTATTGTGAGAAGGTTCACTCAATTTGACACTCTCTCATGTGTTTTTTGCGATAATGAACCAGATTCCTATAAAAGGGTGGTTGGTTCCCGTTTGCATATAACATCCAATTATCACAGACAAAACTTCTCCCTCGTAGTCCAACAAATGACTAACAAACTCCAGCAATTAATTTTATAACGCTGCATTCATTATCATTCAAATGAATTCTCATTAAAACATCTTCCCTACGCAAATAAACGAAGACAACTAACTGCTTAGCGGGTGAAATGCGATTAAAATAAATATTTATCTATTTCGATTAATCGCTCTGGTATTTCTGGAGCTGTCTCATTCCTTCCCAGAAGACATTATTCCTGTTAGAGAGGAAAAAAATGGCGGAAATGAAACTCTTCCACGGTCGGCGGCATCCCCCTAAGATACAGGCGCAGGTGCAGTTACAGCTAATGCTGACAATCACAGGGCCTATCCTGTGGATTCAGTGGATCCCAGAGGGATCGAGGCGGGATTTAGAGCTCGGGTTTTCCAGCGGCCAGCAGTAATTAAACGCAATTCTTTTTGGCCCAGTTCGCCAAATCCATGGCTGTTTTGCCGATGCAATAGGATGGAGAGATAAATCATGGAGGAATTTGCCTGTGGAGCGGGTATTGAAGGTGACGAAATGATGTTTTCGTGGGGTTTGGGCCACATAATGATGATAGTTAGGATAGTTAGATATTAAGAACTGAACTGGTGTCGATGGAATGAGGTAGGTGAAAGCCGGATGTTCTTGATACGGGTTGAAAGAAAAAAGGAAAATATTAACCGCATATGAAGATAGGCATTCCTTAGCTATATCTAGTAGCAGATAAAAAGCTACATTGTTTCATTTTATATACAACAGCGAAATAAGCATCAAACCTCCGTTTAATTTAGTTAGATTTATTTTTTATCTCCATCCTATTGTATTTCCAAACTAGCCGACGACTATTTTGAGAACAAACCTCGTAGTTCTGAAATATGTTAATGTGACGAGAAGACATCTGAGCTGGCACCGCCTACCCAAATTTAAACTTCCCACCAGCAGGAGGACGTTTCATCCCGAGACATTTAAAATCCCGCGTACACGGTTTATTTTCCCATGGAACTGAGACTCGAACATGCAACCTTTCGATCGCGAGGTCGGGACTGTGCCACCAGGCCACCACAGTCCCTAATGGTCATCAAAAGTAACAGTGATAGAAAATAGGATCTGTTGTTAGTGGAAGAGCTTAGCTTCAGAATTGGAGAATCGCTACTCTGAGTTTGCAGCGATTATTCTGTATTATGAGGACATGACTTCGAGGATGATATTTCTTCACGTTGGTATGTTGAGGAAGTATGGACAGTGGTCTGCCGTCTCAGTTGTCGTATTTAGCATTTCACTATGGTTCAAAATTACTAGGTTCGTTCTTAATATTACTGGTGTAGCATCAAACTAGGGACAATTTAACAACTCAGTCACCCGTGACAATAAAACGGAACGGTTAAAGAAAATGGAGAAACTGTGAAAGTATAGCCACATGTGTGCTGTTCGTTAAATGCGAAATTTTGATTAGTGTGCTTAATAACTAATTTTGGCAACTTAATAAATTCTTAAAGAGATAAAAAAAAAACTGGTAAATTATCCAATTATTAATTTATGAAAAATACTTTAAATTCGATTGTACATGTTCAATAATTACATTTAACCGATTAAAACGGGCAGTTAATTATCCAATATTATTTCAGTTTTCAACATTCTTTTTCCTCAACTAATACAAAGCTCACAGCGATGAAAGAAGTATCAATGTATAGGACTTTTAACAGACTTCTGACATAGCATACTCAATTTACGTTAAAACACATAGCTTAAAATTTTAGTTAAAAGAAAAATTAAAACATCATAGAACAGTGGCGGCGATTGGGTTGAAAGAGTAGGGTAGCGGGGCAAAAAAATTATATATATATATATCTAAAAATACTCAGAAGTATAGGAGTAGACAACAAAATGTAAAAATTTAGAGAGAAACTTAGCTCACTTTACCGGACATTAACTTAACCGGAACATATTCTTAGTTTTAGGCAGCTAAAACGAAATAAAAATTTAATTTTTCCAGCAAAAAGTAAGGGGGAGACCGCTCCTCTTCGCCCTACCCCGACACGCCGCTACTGTCATAGACATTCTGGTGAATCGAAAATCTATCAATAATCAATCGCCAAGGTGCGCTTTCTCAATGCTATTTAGTACCACGTTTTCAGACTAATGAAAGCTGTTGTCTGTGTGAGTTGAACATGGTAGTTATGCAGACCGTGCTGTCTATTTTTTACCACGTTTTTATTAACTCGCTTTCTTGTCTGTCTGTCTGTTCGGTACAAATCTTGCGATCGATTTTAAACTAACTTCCCGATGAGCTGGAGACTTGAAACTTTAAACATAGTTCACTACTACTAGATGACAATGCATCATTAATTCGCTTTCTTGTCTGTCTGTCTGTCCGTTTGTCTGTCATTTCAAGTTTTGCATGACGCATCCGCAGTACGTTTTTCATTATATCTCGAAAACTATTAACATTACAGACTTGGTTCTTGGGTATATGGATGACCCATGGGATCATCGAAGCACCCCCATATTTTAGCCATATCTTTGAGCATGCGCAGTACGTTTTTCATTATATCTCGAAAACTATTAACATTACAGACTTGTTTCTTGGGTATATGGATGGACCATGGGATCATCGAAGCACTCCCATATTTTAGCCATATCTTTGCGCATGCGCAGTACGTTTTTCATTATATATCGAAAACTATTAACATTTCAGATTTGGTTCTTGGGTATATGGATGGACCATGGGATCTTCGAAGCACCCCCATATTTTAGTCATATCTTTGCGCATGCGCAGTACGTTTTTCATTATATCTCGAAAACTATTAACATTTCAGACTTGGTTCTTGGGTATATGGATGAACCATGGGATCTTCGAAGCACCCCCATATTTTAGCCATATCTTTGCGCATGCGCAGTACGTTTTCATTATATCTCAAAGGTCTCTGCGTCACATAACTTACTTTTTCAGGAAAATAACAATTTTTTATTTATGATCAGGTGAAGAGAAACTGAAATAAACCTGAAATTTGTCACATGTCTCCGTCATAATCTCATCAAGATGTTTAAAATCGATTGCAAAATTTCACACACAGAAGACTAAAAAGCAGAAAATAATTATTTAAAAAAATAAAAATTTTAATAGACCACGTTTTTAAAACGGACTAAAAAGTATAAAATAATTTCTTCTAGCCCCATACAGATTTATAACCCCATACAGATTTAAAACGAAAAACGTGGGGCGCATGCAATATTTAATAGTAAGGAGTGTAGGGAGTAGCTGTCGTTGAGAAAACTCACACAACAGTTCATATCATTTCCATTGCAATAAAATTGTTAGTGACTGAAATAAACTATTTATGCATCAATTATCTATTACATGCGCCCCACGTTTTTCGTTTTAAATCTGTATGGGGTTATAAATCTGTATGGGGCTAGAAGAAATTATTTTATACTTTTTAGTCCGTTTTAAAAACGTGGTCTATTATTTGTATTTTGAAAATGATTAATAATAATAATAATTGGCGCTCTACAGGACAGATTACTGGACTCAGAGCTACGAAATTTGGCACGAACATACTTTGGAGGTTGGAAATGTGCACCTCGGAGCACTTTTTTTACAATTTTAATTAGTATTTTAATTAATTAAAAATTAAGCGAAATTTTGGCGTATTTCTTTAATAATTTCCTAACAGATTACAGCACAAAAATCATTTTTAGACGTTCTGAAAGTGTAAAACATTACCTTTTCAATGATATCAATTAAGTTGCCGTACAATTTTTTTTATAATTTTTAAAGCCTTTTAAATCTATTTTTTGGCATAATTTGCAACAATACTTTTCATTGTTGCAATGCAATTCAAACCGTTTTCATTGTTTAAACAAATATTTAATTGCGTGTTTCTCTTTCATTGTTGTAATCTGACAAAATATTCTAATACATTTTGCTTTCATATTTTATTTAACCAAAACTTTTGTAAAATCTGCAAACCAAGTTCTCTGAGATGTTGTTCTGCTTACCTTAAAAAATATATCCAGTAACCTGAATGGTTATGTTTGCCATGTTTTCATTTTTTCAGCGTGTTTTAATACAGCTAACATGCCGCTGGCCAAAAAATGTTCTGAGTCATTTTAATGTTGAAATCAAATCCATATTTTACAAGAGGTATAGGAAAGTGAAGATAATACCGATAGCATGGAATTAGAGGTTACAGGACATGGTCGGTTATTTGACTCCATTAGGAACATTAATGTAGACAATGAATGAGAGAAGAGGTCCAAGGTCACTATTAAAACATGGGTTAAATATATAACACAATCTAAAGTTTCAAATTACGTTGTTAAGAGAACCATGAATACAAATTGTTATAATATTCATTGGAAATCATATTCCCGGCGAAGAAGATGATCGCCGAAGGAGCCTAGTTAGGAAATAAAATTATGATTAAAGAAATTTGGAAATACTCTCGGATTGCAAATAGCGAACTAATGTTTTAGTTGTCTTCGTAACAAGATTATTGTTACGACGAAGCTGTAAAGAGAGGCAGGAAAGAGAGTTTTACAGATGTTTTACTGGAATAGTCCCAGTCGATTATACTATTGGGACATATTGTCCCAGGAGATTTCCAGGAAACAGAAAAAGCGAAAAACTTTAAACTCAAAGTATACTTCTTCTAGTATGTCACCATTAAATTAAATTAAACTTTTCATAGACAAATTTTAATCATGTAGAAGTCGGCTCGAAAGGATTAAAAATGCTTCCTTGGGGGAATTGTGAGGATGCATAAGAGATTTATTCGAAATTAAATATACCAGTATTCTCGAAGAATAGGCCACTAAAGTCACCAAAGGTGATTAGTTATGAATAAATTAGATAATTCATTTGCATGATATTAATAATTTCTTTGGTATCATTTAATAGGGTTGGGTATATACAGAATACTATACTAGATCAAACAGCAACCCAGGAACGATTGCTCAATTGTCAACCAAAGTTTTCAAGGTAAAGTGGCAACTTAATGATAACTAAGTTCTTTAAAACTGATAAATCAAAATTTCAGTTTCATACCTTTATTTCGGAAAATATCAATCGTTTATACGTGGAGAAAGAGTGTATGACTTATAGTCTACATGGGATTTCCGTTGCTTTTATAAGATTTATTCATCGATATAATTCCAGTATTTACAATAGCGCAGAATATAATAATCATTTAATGTTACAAAATAGATAAAACTATTTCCATATTACTCGCATGCATTTTTTTTTCAGTTACGTGTGATGAAATATCTTTCCTAAGATCTTAAAATAACTTTAAAAGACCGTTTGGTTGTAAATTACTGCATTATTTTATGTTTTACTATCAATATACAGGTGGAATTTCCAAATATTTTAAGTTAAAATGTCTTAGTGATTTTCACAGAAACTTTGTAAATATAAAGTACGCATGTGTACAGCACCAGTTGAAACACTGTACGATAGCTATTTTCTACCTCATAAGATGCTCTTTAGAGAAAGAAGGTTTGGGAATTTATGAAAATTCTCAATTCTTGCAATATATTATCTGCTTCGTTGTACTTCGAGGACTAAAAAAATAAAATTTAGCTGGTAATGTAAAAGAAATAAAGCAGATTCATTTATAAAACTTCAGTTCATAAGTCTACAACTAAATAGACCAAACTCAATCTCTATCAGTCATTAAAGAATTGTGAAAACAGGAACTGCTTCAATTCACACCTTATTCGATTATTTCATCTTCATAACATTTTTTGAACCTCTTTAAATTTTTCTCAGAAAATGGAATACAAGTTTTAGAAGTATTTTTTGTTGCCAATTTTTCATATAACAGGAAAACTAATATTCTTCAACGACATAAAAACGCTTCTTTTTACTCCAATTAAGATATAAATCTCCGCTTAAAAGATTTTTCTCGGTATTTATAAAACTTTTTATCAAAATCAGGACAGTAAAAAAAGAATTAAAGAACTCGCTTTAAAAATCAAAAACTTGATTCATTAAACTATATTTAAAAGCTCTTTGTCTAGAGAAAAGTGAATGGGGACGAAGCTAACTTTCTCATGCATAACTTTAAGGAGATGAAGAAAGCAAAAAATAACAAAAATAACGAGACTAAAAGCGGAAATTCTTTCTTAAAGAATAACTTCTTTTCACTTTTTTTCCAAAAAAAAAGACTTTTTAAAAGAACAACTTATAAAACTTTTCTTCTCGGACGTGTAAAATCAGACGGCCTCTTCCTGTCTCTATCAGGAAGTTCGATCTTCTTAACCGAATCTATCGGAAGCCATCATGAATAAAACATGACTCCTTCGGCCAAAGATGCAAAATCAGCAACACGGAAAGAGACCAGCAAAAGCTTTTAAGTCCTTTAACAAGCTTTTCGCTTCCTCTTTCCCCTTGTTTTCAGACCCAGAAGGAATGAGGTGTGAGAAAATATACTTTTTTTCCCCGGGTAAAGCAGTTTCATCAGATTGTTGGGCTTAATTCGCCAAAATGGCTCTCCTTGCAGAAGGAGATTATGTTTGTCGTATCTTCTCCCAAAACGATGGTGATTGCAAGTTTTCGAGGGGCTTATTAAAAAGTGCTGGTAGCCATTTTGAATTTTCTATTCGTTGAAGAGTAAATACTTATTAAGTCAAAAGGCAGACTAGCAATTCAGACAACTTCAAGACAATTTCAATAAAAAAAAGACTTTTAGATTTGATAATATATAAAATTTATGATTAAAAGAGTAGACTGAACAGATGAAATTGTAATGAGTTCTCTTTTAATAACATAAAATAATCCTGCATGTTAAATTTAAAATAAGTTTTTTTGGATATGATAAAATTAAAAGAAGTTATTTAACCCTGTATCATTAGGAAGATTAATTTTAAGATGATATAAAAATATAGAGCAATAATTTGTTTCAAACTTTTCATAAGGAAGTTGTGCGAAAATGGCCGAAGTTCATTTAATTTTTAATTTATTACAAATCTAACTACACTTTAGAAAAAGAAAAATTATGTGATACACATGTTAATAATATTTATCTTTTTTGGTACACCTAATTGCAACAATCTAGACTATAGAACATCAAAGGCTTCCAATCAGATAGGCACCAATCTTATTTATTATTTCTAGATTTTTTCAGAAATGCATTTAATATTAATATTACATCTGAGGTCTTAAAACAAGAAGCATTAACTATCTAAACTGTATAACAAGGTATAGCAGTTATGAATACGATTCATATTACTTCTTATTAAAGACTGATAAGCATTAGTAGTATTTTTGTGGATTTCACTCTTTTGAAGAATAGATACAGAAGCATGTCTTCTTGTGTTTTAAAATATTATTGAATGCACTTTATTAAACATAAAGCCATCAACAGAGATTTAAGACTGTTGGGATAGAATCAGCATGAAGACGCGAGCATGAATTAAAACTAGGAAAACAAGGATATATTTCATAAAATAGTCGTCACAGTGTACAGCAATAACTTTAAGAGAACAGATTATTCAGCAAATATTTTTTTCAAGTCATGGGTTTGTAAATTTTAAAAATATATATACTACCATCTCCGACCTGTTAAAATTCGTTCCAATATTTTTTTAATTTTTTATTTTTACCATTTAATGCCTATACATTTAATATGAGTGCATGTGTAGCTTTGTAACCAGACATGTTCAAAATTCACAAAACAAAGCAGGAAATTTTTATGAAAGGGATTTTTCTGTAATAATGCTGGTTTTTAAATAATTTTCCACTTAGGATACAAACATTTGCTTTATTGTTATTTTTTTACAGATAGCTGATATATTCACCTGACGTTTACTATATTAAAAAATGAAATGTGTTTGGAAGATTATTTTAGTATTACAGAATGTAGGTGTTTATTGTCGCACTATTAAAGATATAAAAAATATATTTTGTAATATTGTGTATGCAAAAGCATTTAAACTGATATGGATCTCGTTTCCTTATGAAAATGCAAAGTTCCTAACTTTAAATCAATGTAATAATAGCTACGGGATAAATTACTCAGCTGTCAGCCATTCTATGTTAGAATCGATACAGAAACAAATAAATTGCCGAATCAAAAATAAATACAGGAACAAAAAGATTTTTGGAAACCAACTTTTCATTTAACAGATTTATCAGGCGGTTTTAAATAGAGTAAACAAATCGGTTGAAATGATTTAATAAGCCTCACCGGATCGGATTGCTTCCTCATTCATAACCAAATTAATACTTTCTTCTCAATTCAGGAAAGGAAACACTTGGGCACACACACGCACACTTTAGCTTTTGGGCTGGAACACACCCCTGCCCCACAAATGAAGATTCCTCCGCCTCTCCCCCAACACATTTTGTTTACCTTCCCTATTAAAACACAAATGTCACTTTAAATGCATTTCACTCCCGTCTCATGTTTAAAATATCCGGGGGAGAAAAACGATATTCCTTATTCTGCCCATTCTTCCACACACCCTCCCTCTTTCTATCGTCTGAATGGCTTGGGGCTAAATTTGAAATCCCCCTCTCTTCACTTCCTCTCCCCTTCGATCTTCAAGTCGAAGTTAAAATAAGTATTTTTGTGAATTCGATGCGCATTCTATTGTGTGGGTCTCGGCTTTGATGAAGTTAAAGAGGGAAATGCAGAAAATAAAAATCTTTTGGCTGAAGTCGTTGCTGATTTTAGAGTCACGACAACCCCTCCGGGTAAAGATGGAACTCCTAGTCGACCCCTTTCACCACCCCCTTCTGTTCTGCTCTCTTTCAAGGAGTACGCATACCCCTTTGGCGTCGGTATCTATCTACATGAGCTCTTCAATTACAGCTCGACTGTTGTGTTCGACACATACAATTATGGGGAGAGGATCGTTATGCTTATAGAAGATCTGGTGTATTTCTGATTTCCAATTCCTTTTGTTTTGATTATCGTTTTCGAGTGGATTCTATCTAAAAATTTATTGTCTCCATGTAAAAATTGATTTTGATAAACCATAAACGCAAAATATTTCGGAACAATTAAAGAGAAATCGCGGCAATGAACTTTGCGAGGTTTAGTGTAGTGGTTCTTGAGAAATATACATCTCTACCTTCATTTACTGTTAATCTTGAATTTCGTAAGATTTTCTTATTCGACAATTCTCCCTTTTTTACAGTTAATTTTAAATACTTCAAGAATTTATTTGCAAAATTTATTTACTTGCAACATTTTTTTACGTTCAGGAAGGAAAATCCTTAGTTAAGATATTTTATTTATATAATTAATTATTGTTTTTAATTAATTAATTTTTAAAGCATTAAATTAAAGTTATTTTCTCTTACACGTAGGGTGTTCCAAAAAATATATAAACACTCTGAATGACGATTACATAAACAATTACTAAATCAAGAAGGGTCTTCAGCTTATTCAAAACTCATATTAATGAATATACTGATTATCTCGGAATAATTACATAAATTAAGTTATGAATTGGTTAACGACTTTTCTTAATTGAATTCTGATGAGAACATGGTTGGGACGAAGAAGGTTGATTTTGCCCCGTTTTCAATCCATCTCACTCCTGATGGATTCCTTTTTGTGGTGGCACTTGAAATATAACGCTTATAGCACAAATAAACTACAGGAGACAAATTGAGAGCAGCCATTGAAACTCGATGCATCCAAATGCCTATTATTGACGTTTGCTATTTTATCGGTTGGCGTTTACCCTCTGTGAACAGGGCCGGATTATTAAATAGGCAAAGTAGGCAATTGCCTATGGGCTGGGTAACTTTATGGGGCCCCGAGATCTTGAGTTTTTTTAAATTTATTTATTTATTGCGGTACTTTTGAATAATTTAATTTTGTGTTTTCATTTAATTTACAAAGGCCGTGGACCCGAATTCATTCAAATTAAAACAAAGTATTGTTTAAATTTTGGAACACTATTCTAACAAAATTCCTAATTAATTACTTTCTACAAGTTTTATATTATGTTTTTCTATATATAATTTTTTAAAAAATATTGCTTTCTAATTTTAAAAAATGTCCGATTCTGTAATTAAATTGTATTTAGATTTTTTTTAAATGTTTTTGCCTTTTTTACTATTCTGTATAAAATTTCTTTTAAATTTTAATTGCGGAATTTTTTAGTAGTTGTATATTGAAATAACTCTCTTGAAAGTGATCCACAGTGAAATGCTTTACTATTTCATTTATCAAAATTTGCTATTTAAAACTGCTTATACAGAGAGTAAATTTAAATCCTGGTTGTGGAAGCTGCTAAGAGCAAAGGTGGGCCCCGAGACTTGCATTGTATACTATTCCGATCCTGGCTGTGAAGGGAAATAGCAGTCAAACTTACGACTGCTTCCGATAAATAATAAGACTTTACATTTGTATTAATTTATTTGAGTTGTGAAACTTGGGTGCATGTTATTAATTCTTAAGGTTATATTTATTCAAAACTGTGTGCAGGTTTTGAGATTGTAGATTCAGACAATTTTGATTAAAATGTTAAAGAAACGTGCGTTATAAAGTTAAAGTAATGGTATAATAATAAGTTCAGTACAAACAACAAATTGCTTCAACTCCAAAAGATATACTTAACCGCTTAAATACCGAATTATTTTTAAACCTAAGGTATTTAGAAAGAGTTAACTCGAGTTATGTCGTTAAGCGGTTAATGCACATTACAAAAACCTATAAGAAAATATAGTGTTGTCCCGATGCCTTACAGATCTTACAGGATATAATCCCTTGGATATCGTTACTCAAATCGAAACTATCAAATGTATTTTATTATATTCGTGAATTTCCACCAAAATATTTGATACAGTTTATCATTTTGAAGTCACTAGCATGTCAGACAGAATTAGTCTTCCTCCAAGGAAATTTAACAGAATTCCTTAGAGTCGAATCGTTCATCCTGATGATGTTGAAAAAGAATTCCAGTGATGGCTCTAAATCAAAATATTTATAGTAAAAATGAAAATTATTTGAATTTTATTACAGCAATGGAAAGCATTGGTGTAAAATACATCTAAAAATATTTTTAAAAATTTATTAAAATTAGAGAAAACATTGCACCTCAACTAAATTGATTTTATAGAAAAGACAATGTTTTTAGTTTTTAGATGGTTCAAAAATAATTTCTGTGCTATAATATTTTACGATGTTATAAAGGAAAATGCCAACATTTTGCTTAATTTTTAATCGATTAAAATTTTATTTGAAATGTCAAACAATCCTCTGAGGTTAACACTTTCACCCTTCGAAGTATCTTTGCACCAAATTTCGTAGCTCTAGATCCAATAGAGCATCAAAATACTGACACACACACACACACATTCTCTTTATTATTAATTTACGATATTATAGTTAAGATATATAAACCATTTTAAGTTTACGATATTTTAGGGAAAATACCAAAATTTTGCTTAATTTTTAATCGATTAAAATTTTATTTAAAATGTCAAACAATCCTCTGAGGTTAACACTCTCACCCTCCAAAGTATCTTTGCACCAAATTTCGTAGCTCTAGATCCAATAGAGCATCAAAATACTGACACACACACACATTGTTCTTTATTATTAATAGAGTTGCATAGAAAAGGCTAAATTTTACTTATGATGTGGACCATTCTGCAAAGAACAGAAAAAAACTTTAAAAAATTGAGATTTATATTCAAATAAAACTAATAACAATGCTCAAATAAGGATATTGATATTGCAAATGATTATGCAATTTTTCTAAATCAACGTTTTTTTATCTATTTTTTTCTAGCTTCCTTTACCTACATTACTATAATATTTCCATCTTATTTTTATATTCTACATTATTATAATATTTCCATTTTATTTTAAAGTTATTTAACATGATATTTAAAATTTGGGGGTATTATATTTATAAAATGTAATTTATTTTAATGAAATTACACTTTTTGAAAAAATAATCTGTGTATTCATTTTTGTACTGTAACATTTCAGCAACCCGGATCTAAATTACTCTGCAATATGAGCATTTAAGCTTTCCACTAAGCTAAATAATTCAAAACCAGGTAAGGATTAACACTTGCGAAAACCAATCCTCATTCGAGATTTAATTATTAAACACGTATTCAAAACAAACACATTTCATTCAGTGGCAATCCCTTCAATAATTTAAACATCACTCTTTAGAAAGAGCAAATTTGTCGGAGTGTTCTAATAATAACTCAATTCAGAACCTTCGTCATCTTCACCACATGCGGCCCTCCGCCTAATTAAAAGAGTGTATTGATTAATTCTCTTGAGCTGTAATGGAAAAGATAAATATAGAAATAAGGCAAACAGCTAACACTGGAGTGTTTATCTTTTTGCGATGCTGATTTTCATGGGAAAACGAATGGAATAATGTGGATGGGACGAAATTCCTCTCTCTGCAATTAGAATATCTTTGCTCAGCAGCGACAAAACATTTGCTAGTAATTTGGCAAAGTATATTTAAAGAGAGTCTTTAAATAATTCACTAGGAAAATATAGTTATTTTGTGTTAAATAATTTCTCATTATCTTCTGGGGAAAGTTTTCCGTTACATGATTAGGTTATATTCTCAATAGATTCTAACCTTTTCCTTACTGTCAGTACAAATCATGCACCAGTAGAATTTTTAGAATTTTTTTCATTTACGTATAAGCAGTTTCAGATGCTGTTCCACTAAACCAATAAGAACAAATCTATTTCTCCACTTATTACCCTATAGATATCTTTACTCCTATCATATTGCATCACCCCGTATTTGATGGTTAGATTTATCGCTAACGAGCAAAGGCAAGTATTCTTACGTACTCTTCTTTTTTGCCGAAATCCGCATTTTATGCTGATATTTGAAGCTTTTTTTAAAGGTTAATAGGCAGTGACAGATTATTGCCAAAAAAACTTTTAATCGCGTTTCATTAATTACAATATTGTTACGAAAATCGTCCTGTGAGCTTACGGTGAAAGCAATCCAACACAGAGGATATTGGGGAAAGACGCTTTATTCACGAATATTTCGGAAAGCATGAAGCACAGGAAACAAGAAAAACAGCATTTGCACAAATTAGCAACACAAACAGATAGCAAATCTGTAATAATAACAGTAACAACACTTTCGGAACCACTCGGCGTCTATCAGCTTACTGCGGACAAAATTCCAAAGACATTCAAGATGTTCAAATGCACTTACAAAGTCGTTCGCGCTTCGAACACGTTCGCTCATTTCCACAGCTCCGGATATTTATAGTCTTCCCGACATGATGTAACGTCACATAGAATCATCTAGTGCATTCTCTATATCTCTGCTCCTAATAGAGATAGGACGAAAATTCTAGAATTTTCTAGGACCTTCATTCTGTCGCCAAAGTCGCCAAATTTGTCGCCAAGTCTCCAAAATGTTTGCCAAGTTTGTCGCCAAGGTCAGGGGCATTGGCTTTACCTACCCCCGATAGCCAGTAAGAACCTCTGTAAATGTCTCTTTCCAATAATAAGATTAACATTGTGGGGAAGCGGCATTACATATTCGTAACAATATGTTTGTCAAGGATGGGCGAACCTGGTTCTGAGCCATTAAAGCAACCAAACCCACTCTTGATCTTATTTTAGGCAAAATAATTGCGGTATCCTTATTTAGTTTAATGGTTTTCATGGCATGAAGTTTAATTCAGCTTATTAAGTAAACCTTAATGAAATATTCTATAACATATAAGAGATCGATATATTGCTTTCTTGGAATTTTTTATTTACATTGAAGAGTCTGACAGAAGAAGGTGTTAACAAATTTTTCTCGACCACAAAATTCATTTACATGACATAATTTGAGTTACAAACCTCAGTTTGGTATGACCTGATCTGAAAAACTTATTGTTAATTTCACCTTTAAGGAGAACTTCCTGATAAATGGCTTAGCATTAACGACATTCGACTTTATTCACAAATCCAACACCCAGATCAAAATCCATAACTTCATTCCCCTGCCTAAAACCGTGAATTTCCACCGCTACAGAGAACCCCCATGCAATACCCCGAACCGATACCGACTGATATGGGAATTCAGTAATCCATTCCCTGTCCCATAATCTTAGCCCACCCCCCGAGAAGAAATTCCACCGTTAGTAGATCTTATTTTCTTTTGTTTTATGCAACTGATCCCCCCTTTCCGATGGAACCCCATAAAAAGGGAGGGTCGGATTTGGGCTGGCGTAACGATATCTGCCCATTGGTTGCACGTGGTAGCCAAGCTGACGGTCAGTCACCCCCTCCCCACCCTCACATCCTGGAATATTCCTTCTGAGGAAAAGTTCTGGTGCAGGGGTCTGAGAAGAAAATTTCGGTCCCTCAGGAATAGATTTTTCCATCAGAGAGGTGTTAGTGATGTAGCTTATTCCAATGGGGCCCTCCGCAATTTCTTTTTCGGATGATATTTCCTCCTTGCGTTAATGGTCCAACCTCGTGGGAGAGCAAGGGTATTTATCATGAATTCAGCCATTAGACATCGTGGAGAACATTTTGATATTGAAGTTGGATATTGTGTTGTTGAACGGAAAGGCAATGGAAAGATCTTGTCATGGGAAACATTAGTCAAGTAGACTACATGTAAAGAGTGTTGAGAAAATGTCTGGGTTTTCGTTTTCGGTATTAATGATTTTGCAGGGTTATAATTTTTTTACACCAGTTTTTCCGGTAATCCGCCTGAAAATCTCAACAATGAAGAACTTGTTATCAACATTGAAAAATGTATCTTTGGCGTTTAGTTTTATGAAATTGCACGTTGCTGTAACTAAATGTCTATTTATAGTTACAGCAATGCTGAAACTAAATAGGCTAAATAGAACTGTTCAGAAACTTAAAATGAATCAGTTCCATTAATGATAAAGCCTCTTAACTATTTTCCATGTTTTTATTTCTTTTATTTATTTATTTTTTATTTTTAGCTCTCAAGTTTTGACTTCATTTGTCACATTAGCGTGTTTTATGAAGCTGCACAGGAGATATGGGGGGCCATACTTCGTAACTGAATGCTGTCAGACAATAAGAAAGAAATACCAACATCCATCCTCACAACATATCAACATGAGGACGAAGCTCACGTAGTAAAAGAAGGCTCTACTATTGAATCTTCTCTCAAACAATCAACTAGATCAATTAGACCGGCAAAGCGATTCCTTCTCACAAAATGCGGGATTTTTAAAATCAAGCATACAGATTAAATACACAAAAAATGTGTATGCAAAGATATTCTTATTATTTTAAAATTTGAAGCAAGCAACTTTTGTGCCTGGACTGCCTTCATACCTAAGCTCTTATACTTAATAAAGCTAACCTATGTTAATAACGGACACTCTTTTCAAGCTGAATGGAAAACAGCTGTATCAAACGAAATACAGAGTGTCCCAAAATCAGTGGAGGACAGGCCAGGTTGACAGCTTGTCTGATGGTAAATGGGGCCCCTTACACGTAAGTCCCAGGATATAGGTGAGAGAGAGAGAGAAAGAAGAAAATCTTTTTTTTCTAGCAAATACTCTGTTCTCCCTCGCACTTTATTTTCAGTATGGTTAAAAAGCATAGTTCCAAATATACAGTATACTATATTCCCACCAAAATTATTTCAAATTCAATCCTAAATTTTCATTTATATTTGGTTTTTCTTACTTCCAATAATAAGTATAATACGTCTATACTGTAATTAGTAATATATATATAACAAATTTTTAGATTAGAAATACGTTATGTGTGTGTTGTGCTTTAACTTATTAATTTTAATTTATTATATTTATAATAAATAAAATTTATATATATATATATATGGTGACATTGTAGGTGTGAGTGAGTGGACCCTCTTTGACTCCTGACAACCACTATTTTCAGACCCAGTCCGCTACTGCCCAAAATGCTTATACGGATTTTATAATATTCATGTGCTTTTGCATTGATTTTGAATTTTCTTTTGCAATGAGTAATACTAATATTCAAATTTTTCTTGTGCCAAACTAATGCATAAAATTTCACTTGGAGCACTGCCATTTATTAATTTAAAAACATGGAATATACTCAAGAAAAGGCAGTGGATCGTTTGGCTAGTTGAGACGGAATTACCAAAAACGTTGCTACGGAAATATAAATCTCGCTTAACAATCCCAAGATATGAAGTCAATAAATCGTGGAAGCAAAGGATTATAGAAACAGGTACAATCAAAAGGCAAGGGACAGACTATATAGGATAGAAATTTTACCTGTTAAGATGATTCAGAGCTCATATAGGGTATACTGTATAAAAATTACTCAAATTTTATATCGCGCAAAATATGGCACTTGTAAGCATACTGGTAATATAATTATAAGCAGTTTAAGCCAGAGTAATCCATTTGGGACATCTCGTATTTACTCATCCCAAAACTCAAACCAAAATAAGCAAATTAAAATACTTTTGCTCAGCCTGCAACTGAACCCGAACTGCAGACATTTCTGTTGTAGTCCACAGATTATGCAGAAGCCATCCATTGCAGCCATTAAAGCAGCTGGCGTTTTAGCAAGCGCACTTTATGTAAATTGTTTGTGTGCACGGGCAGGGAGAAATAAATGCTGCCGGTATCGAGTTTTTATGCTTTATTACGCATTTAGGAATAAAATTTGCATAATTAGATTTCGTATTTTATCTACATTTAAAAGCACTTAAGTGGGCAGACATTCATTCCGAGACCTGCGATTCAGCATCGAGACTTGTCCTTCTTTCTCCTGGTCCTTTTTTTCCTTGGGAAGGATATATTTCTCCTTCTTTTTTTTCATTGTTTATTTCTTTCTCCTTTTTCCGAATCTAAGTGCACCTCATTCGAAAAACCTGCGGTATCAGTGCACAAAAGCGGGGACTCAAGCGGTTTCTCCTTTTTGCCATTTTCGGCACGTGCGAACCAAAAGAACAAAAAAAGGGGGAAAAGAACGAAGGAAAGGAAGAAGAGGCTTAACTTCTGCTATTGAGGAACGAAATAAAAAAAGAAATTGAAGCCCAGAAGAAGAGACGAAACACAATAGAAAACGGCAGATAGGGAGCTTTCTCTTTGTTTTCCATTCACAAAAAACAGGGTGGTAGTTGACACATACTTTTAAAAGGTGGTCCTTTTTGTGTCGAGGTAGCCATTTTCGATGACTCTTCCCATCTTCTTCGCCATTTTCTTTTGTCATTCAAGGCTGACATAAAAATTACATAACAATTGTGCATTTCTGTATTCTCCCGTCTTTTTTTGTATTTTCTGAATTTATTGAGACTGCGTCGTCAGTTACAATTTGTTTCATTCCCAGTTTTCTTGACGATGGATGAAAGATCTGGATACGAAAATAAAATGGACAATATTCCGAATGTACGATTTTTGTTATGTGGGCTACCTTTGCAAAACATTTCAGCGCTATTCATGGTATTATTTTGATGACCAGATTAATACGTATTTGTATACGAAGTATATGAAGAGAAAGTATTTAATCGACAAAAAATTCTACTTCGAGATTTTGTTGAATTTCGGTGTTTAAAACATTCTTGAGCTCGAAAGAAAAATTTTCGGGAATATGAGTTTCTCTGTCTTCTTGATGATGGATGAAATATCTGGATAAGAAAATAAAATGGAAAATATTCCAAATGTACGATTTTTATTATGTGCGTTGCTTTAGCAAGCCATTTCAGCGCGATTCGTTGTATTATTTTGATGGCTGGTAGATTACTACTTATTCGTTTACGAAGTATATGAAGGGAAAGTATTCTAATCGTCAAAAAATTTGACGTCGAGATTTTTTGAATTTCGTCGTTTTAGACATTCTTGAGCCCGAAAGAAATATTTTTGGGAATATTTCTGCCGGTCGGTCGTCTTTCTGGTTTTTCATGTTAATTCAAAGGCGCAAAGGGTGAGTGAAATTTTGCACTTGCTTTTATAAACAGAATTGTTGAATCCTCCTCAAATTTTGGACCAAACCCGTTAATTTTTTTCTGTCCATTGGTCTTCTTATTCGTGTGCATGCGAACGCAAACACAACAAGTTAGATAAATGATATTTTTATGTGATCTTAACACCAAATTTTAGACTTGTTTCAAATTTTGCATTTAGTCTATCAAAGAGAAGGGGTTCTAAATGCATACTCGGAGCCCTTCACTATAAAAAAAAGCTCATATTAAAAGCACCATATTGTGAAAGCATACGTTAAAGTCGAGGTAAGAATAATCCCGCTGATTTTCTAATTCACAAAAATACAATTTTAAACATTTTAATAGATCTTTTATTCAATTTTTAAACTGTTAACTTTTTCACAGAAGTAAAACAATTTTTCCAATTACAGTTTTAAAGAAGTATTAAAAGTTTTCTCTTGGCAGAACCATGAAAATTATTTTGAAGGTCGGGACGAAAATAGCTCAAAAAAATACCATAGTAATAAGTGCGTTATGCAAAATTTATGAGTAAATCAGCAAACGGGACGCCATATTAATTAAACTTCGCATCGGACATATCAGACCACAAATCGTCATCATTTACTCTGGGAACCAGCTCCTACTTTCTTTCTGTGTAACTAGTTATGTTCACGCTCATATTAATTTAATGCTCACGCTCTAAAGACCAGCGTTTGTTATTTATTAACCCGTTTACACCCGGCGTCCTATTTATAGGACAATTTCATTTCACTTCCGTGTCTAAACCGAATACATCCATTGTCTTTTTTTTTTTAAGTCAATAGATATACCAAAAGTCCTAAACAGTTTTCAACGGGCTTATAGCTGCATTTTGAAGTCAAAATGTCGTCATTTTGATTTTTTTTTTCCTATGAAGTCAATAGGTATACCAGAAGTCCTAAAAAGTTTTCAACGGGCTTAGACTAAAAATTAGCTGCATTTTGAAGTCAAAATATCGTCATTTTGAATTTTCTTTTATTTTACTATGAAGTCAATAGGTAGACCAAAAGTCCTAAATAGTTTTCAACGGGCTTATACTACCAATTAGCTTCATTTTGAAGTCAAAATGTCGTCATTTTGAATTTTCTTTTATTTTACTATGAAATCAATAGGTATACCAAAAGTCCTAAACAGTTTTCAACGGGCTTATACTACCAATTAGATGCATTTTGAAGTCAAAATGTCGTAATTTTGAATTTTTTTTTCCTATGAAGTCAATAGGTATACCAAAAGTCTTAAAAACTTTTCAACTGGCTTATACTAAAAATTAGCTGCATTTTGAAGCCAAAATGTCGTCGTTTTGATTTTTTTTTTATTTTTCTATGAAGTCAATACGTATACCAAAAGTCCTAAACAGTCTTCAACGGGCTTACACTAAAAATTAGCTGCATTTTGAAGTCAAAATGTCGTCATTTTGATTTTTTTTGTTTGTTTTTCCTTTGTTTTATTTTTGAAGTAATGCAAGGAATTAGAAAGTAATTTTTATTTTATTTATTTATTTTTTTTTTTTGATATTTTACTGTATTTTAAAAATCTTTAATATTTATGTAAAAAAAGCTTTTAAAAAATTATTTTTCTAACGATTTTTTAAATTTTTACTAAACAATCTTAACAAAACAAAACTGAAAATAAATTTCCTCAGTTTTTAATTCTACTTCACAGCTAAAATAATCTTGGTGTTTCAAACATAATTTAACAGAATTTTATTGAAATCTCTGCTTTAAATTAATTTGGGCATTAATGGGTTAACTCGGTTTCACCTGCACTGACTGACCACATAATCACAAAAAATCATCCCGCCCTGCCTTAGAATCCGGGAAAATATGAATAACCGGCCGCCACGACAAATCAGCGGGCACTGTGGCCCCCGCATAATAGCTCCCACTACGAGTGGCTCATGCGACGAACCCCCCATTTAACCGGGGTATCGGAGATGGGCCCTAAGAGCCACACCACCATTACTATACCCACAGGGAGACCAGTCCCTGTTTACTTAGGTCCGGTGCACACTAGCCGATTCGTGTCGTTGAAGCAATAAAATATAACAATAGTAACCCCCATTTCCACTGTGTGTCTCCACAGGGGTATATGTTTTACTATTGTTATTTTTATGGCTTCAACGACACGAATCGGCTAGAATAGGCTAGTGTGCGCCGGGCCTTATCCGGCAGATTCTCATCCGTATACTCGCGGTGTCCCCTTGTGGGGATGACTGACCACATAAGCGCCCCTTTATCTTCACTTTCAAAATTTTCCAAAAATGTTTTATTTCTCTCTGAAATTTTTATTACATCTGTTGCATCTAATATGACAACACATAAAAAGGACTAATCAGGTTTTTGAATCTACCCGATTCACTTGTGGATCTGATGTGAAAGTCTCTCAATAATACAGCCCATCTTGGCAAAAACGATACTTTATTAAAACATTAAACATTATCTAAAATCAATGAAAACAAGAACGACAATCACTATTGCAGCATAGCTACACACTACTTCATTAACGCCCACAATCCGGACCTTTAAAGGAAACTGGCAGAAGACTGCGCATGCTCCAGACTCCCCATGCTATGGCGCAGGTTTTTGCATCCAATAACATCCTAAGATCCTTTCTCAAATAGTTAATTTTTTTCCTTCTGAAAAAATTAATTATAAAATTTTTAATTTTAGATTTAAACTTTCACCACTCTTTTTATCGATGTCATTTTATTGCATCTTGCTAATATTTTATCAACCCAGGTTTGGCGCAGCATGGCATAAATGGCCTTTGCGCCATTAACTCCAAATAAACCAGACTGTAGCAATTCTTGGTATTTTTCTAATCAAATACGGTAAACGGTGCTAATATTCGATGACTGATATAGAATCCTGGAATATAAATGTTTATAATTCTATTTAGTTGCTGAGCAACAGCTTTCTAAAAGTAGAAAGTCCAGGAGAAAATGAGCTTTTGTGATGACACTGTTTGTACGTACTCTTTATATAATTTACTGAAGGGTTTTTTTTCGCTAATTAAGAACATTTAACTCAGAATAATTCAGAGCACAATTTCACATAATTCAAAACAGAAATTTCGCTCGGTATTCAACTCCTTTATTCCGAACTCTTTGTAGCGTGATCTACGCAGCAACTTGAAAAAGTAGGAATTTTGCCAAAATTAATATAGTTAATTTTTGTTTACTTTATAACAGTGATCTAAAATTAGGAATTATTATCGAAGAAGATATCGTTACAATGAAGAAAAAGTATTAATAATATTTACTAATTAATTTTTAATAAGTATTAATAATTTAATTAAAATATAAAGAACATCTCTTGTTTACCTAATATAACAGGATGGAAAATGCTAACTTACAAAAGATGAACAAATTTTAAAATTAAAAAAAATTAAAACTAAATTTACCAGGATCCCATTCAAATTAAAAAAGATAAAGACGCTGGAAAAAAAACTGTGTGCCCAGAAATATCCTACCGAAATATTTTTTCATATCAGAAATATCTTAAATTTACAAAAAAAAAGGTTCAAAAGCATCCAGATAAGTTAGGGATCTATTGTGTATAACTTTTTCCCCATTTTCATATTTTTTTTATCTAGAAACAATAAATAGATCATTTCTATTAAAAATTTTTGATTAAATGATTGGCTTTATTTTTTCAGTTCAAATTTTACAACGGAATAAAATTTTAAAATTGAGATAAACTTTTCAAAAAGGATCATTCTTCAATCCTTTGTTCCTGAAAGAAATTTCACCAGGAAAAGCCGCAAAAATGATCGAAGTTTCTAGAAGGGAAAATAATGGCAGAATTGTTTTTATTTTTCACACATATCTCAAGCGATAACTATCGTCTAGTAATAACAGTCATAATGGGAACAAAAAACTACTAAAACCCTTATTATCTTTTTTGATAAATCACGTCTAGGAAATCTAAGCAGCCAATTTCGTGTAGAAAGAAATGCTTGGAAATCTTTTATCCTTTTTGCGAAACTTTTTATGATACGAGCAATAAGCGTTTTTTAAAACCCTGCTGATATGAAATGGACAGATGCGAACAGTGAAACGAAAAAGACTGCGCATGCTCATATGCTTCAAGTAAAATAAAAAAATGGTGTCAATTTTTATGAAAGCCATTCAGAAAGGGGATTTTGAATTACGTTCAAAAACGTTGTTGCTTCAATAGTTCTCATCCGGAGATAACAAGTAGGAAACATTTTGTAGCAGTTGTTGTATTTAATCAGTTAATTTACAGTAAATGATTATAGAATCTCTTCCTATATTTTTATGAGTAGTTCTTTTGTAGAACTGTTCGTTCAAAACCCGTTTACTGAGACCTTTAAACCTACAAGAAATAACAGAACAATGTATATGTTGTTCCAGACACTGCTGTATATTTATAGTCTCTACAATGATAGGTAATTAAAGAAAGAGTTTAGTTATAATATTATGAAAAGAAAAATGGGATTCTACGACATCTCATGGTAACCATCGTAGTTATTACGTCACAATTTGGGCATTTTAATTGCATGTTACATGTAGTACTTAAAAGAGATCCATTAATCGTCACGACATCGAGGTACCGTAAACTAGATTCATCTTCTCTAAGCCTGTTATGGACTTGGAACCTAGCTATGATCCTCTGACCCAGATCGATTGGTAAATGAAAGCATTTTAACGTAGGACTACGTTCCTCCCATTGGGGTCTCAGGAAGGAATTTGATTCACACGCCAAAACGCCACAAAAAACGTTGTATGGGAGAACCTCTATATCTCGGTAACTACATATGTTAAAAACATAACTAATGTCTTATTTTAGAGATGAAGGGTAACAACAGAAGTTACAAAAAAAAATTGAAAATTGGAATTGTAGTTCAGCGACTACTGAGTAGGAAAGTTGGGCGAAAATACACATGAATTGGTGACGCGATCTTCTATATCTCGGTAAGTACATATGTTAAAAACATAACTCATGTCTTATTTTAGAGATAAAGGGTAACAACAGAAGTTACAAAAAAAATTTAAACTTAAAAATTTACTAGAAACTTCGAGAAATAAAAGAGTCACGCGAGTAAAGTAGTCCCACGCCTTTAACATCAGCGGCTGTTTGAAAAGACAACCTCCCATCATTTTTTTGTTTGTTTAGATTGGTTAGATTAACGTCCCATTTTGAAGGTACATGACAGCTAGTGTAGGAATCACCACAACATTAGTTGTACTGTGATATTTGTAACAAATATATATATATTTCTAAAGGTAATAAAAAATAGTTTGGCAGCGCGATATTTCTCTTTAACGAACGTTGCCTAGCAACGCAAAGAAGAGATATTAATTTTTAAAAATTGAATGAGATGTTGTGAAGAAAATGTATTGAATGAGGTGTTGAACATAGTTACCAAAAGATCTGTTTCTGTGAAAAATATATTAAATAAATGTGTTGTTTTTTATAAAGAAGTCTGATAATGCTTCCTGCAATAAAGTAAAGTATCAAGTTCAGGTGACACTCTTCCATATCACATCGGAGTGATGATGACATATTCAATCCCCCATAATCAGAGGTCTTCTGTGGAATCGGGTTTCGAACCTGCGAACCTCCGATACCAACTCTCAGACTGGCACCAGCCCATGAAAGGATTTCTGCAACAGGACGTTTACACATCGTTATTTACGATACCAAAATTGTAATGGGGATTAAAGAAACGCCAAAATTATTCAAATTACAGGGGCAACATTAAAAAGTCAGTTAGCTCGTTAGCACAGGTCACCGAGTTATTCACATCAACCGTAAGATGATAACCACTTTCTCCAATAAGAGAACATAGGAAGTAAGTTATTTATTACAATTTTACAAAGGAAAACTGAGATTCCAAGGCAATTCAAAGTGATTATACCTTTGAAATGATACACTTCGGACTGTTGAGATTTCACGATTTCTTACTGTTTCATTTATTTTGGAAAGGTTACGATAAAGTTGAAACTATTCACATTGTAAAAATTACATAAGCAAGACTATTACATTACTAGGTATGTTCACCATGTCATTCACTAACATGTCGCATAACAAATAGGGATTCATTTATATGAATCCACATACACAATTGTATTATTCAATTATTTTGTTTACAAATATATATAAAAATAAAACATTACGGGATAATACATTGTTGTGTGTGTTAATAGTAATGCATTAAGTGAAACTCTCTAACTTTAGTTATTGCAAACAGGAGCGTAACTTTAACTCAAGGTTTTAACATGTGGATAAGCTTGAGTTACAGTGGATTGCCAATATAATGTGGACACTCTAAATTTCCTTAATTTTTTCGACTATCTCCAGAAAATTGGCATGGATTTTCTTAGAATTTCGAACATATAAATATTAAGCTTGAACTTACATTTTACAGTAAAGATTCGATCACGAAAGCGATTAGCGGACCGACCAGAAAGTGATGAAGACAAAAAAGATGTCGACTCATCCCGTTTCAAAGAAAGCTGATGAGATGAAACTTTCATCAATGGTTATGCTTGATGTTCATAATATTTACATGCATTTTCGTAAACATAGCACAAATATTCGGGAATATAAAAAAGTTTCTTTTAAAAAATCCAAAATTTTTCCGCATGTTTCTTGCTTGTAACTTGCAGAGTTTTAAACCAAACTGTATGAAACTTACAAAATATGTGACAAAAAGTTAGAGAAATATTGTATTAAAATTTGAAGAAATACTTTGAATATCAAAGGAAATTTGAGTATTTTTAGTAAATGACTTTTTACTGCGCATGTGTGAAATGTAGCGTAATTTTACTTTCGTGACATAAAAGCCAGATATCTAGAGCAACTTATATGAAAATTCCACTTCAATATCATTAGTATTCATAAAGATATCGGCACTGCAACTTGGTGAATTTCAGTACATTCTAAGAGAGACTTAATGATGAGGGTTCTTGCACAAACTGATATTTTTTAAGCTTCTAAGAAAATCCATGCAGATTTTCAGGAAATATTCGAAAAACATGCAAATTTTAAAGTGCCCACATTATATTGCAACCCACTGTATATCCTATATTGGCAGTCAACTCTTGAATACGATAACTATTCGAAATCATTTTCCACAATTATTACGTATTCAACTGGATTGTGCAGGACTGAAAAGGACGAACCAATACTGGAAAAAAAACTGAACTTTAATAAAATATAACAAGTTTTTAAAATAAAGTCAACGTAAATAATCACAAACTCAACATGTCGACATTGTGCAGATGATTTAAAAGAAAGAGTTCTAAAGACGATGCGCAAAGCTTTAAAAGCTTTAAAACAACTCGACTGTTCATAGCGCAAGCGCAAAGTGTACGGCGCACGCAGGAACGAAGCGCTGTTACTACAAATATATTAATATTTTTAAGTCTTTCGGCTGGTATACTCTCTTGATGAGTTAATGCAAATAGCTCAAAACGATCTACTGGGTAGACTGTTGAACCCAGAGCTATGAAATTTGTCGCGTAATTACTTCTTGGATAGTAGTCACCCCCTCTGAGAAAGGGTTTTCAGGATTTTAATTAGTTAAAAAATCGAAATTTTAAAATTTTTTCCCCAAAAACTTCGGAACAAACTGTCCCACGAAAACTACTTTTACACCATCCTAAAATTAAAAACATTAGTTTTTCAGTGATGTGATGTGATCGTTCACATTATGTGATTATGATGGCATATTTCATTTCCGTATAAATTTTCTTTACTTTTAATAAATTTTTCAAAATTAATTTTAAACACAATTTGTAATAATACTTTTTATTGCTGTAATGAAATGCAAATCAATATTACTGTTTCATAAAATCTTTCACTCGAGAGCTTCTGGCAAATTTAAAGTTATGATAAAAAAAAAATATTTTTTTTACATTAATTCCAAGGCAGAGTTTTCAGTTTCGCTAGTGATAATGTTTTTAGGCTGACATTCTTTCTGTAAATCGTGTGATGTAAAAATCTTTAAGCACATAATGCAACGGCTGATGCAAGCAAGCCAGACAAAGACAACACGGATTAATGAAGCCTAAAACATTATCATGCTACGATGTTTGAGATTTTACTACTTTTCTCTCATCTACATTTTTTCCAGTCAGGATCGTTCGCATTCCGCTTCATGTAATATAAATATTCAATATTAATATTCTATCGAGGGAAAAAATAATTTAAGTCTTCACTTCAAAACAACTAGATATTCATTGGTTAATTCGTAGATTGAATCGAAAAGTATAATACTACCGACAAGCAGTTTAAAAATACTTAGATGCGAATGAACTGTTTCCCTATCTCTGAAAACATTTCGCATCTTATATGGAATCTTAGTTTTCTACCAGTTGATGAAATCTTGACCACAATAGCAAAACCTCCATTCTTATATTTAAAAAATATGATTCATATTATGCATGCCACTTATAAAAACGTTCTACACTATAACTTAGAAATAAAAAATTAAATGTTTACACTTTGTAGAACTTTAGTTTTTAAAAAGTATAGAGACTGTTTGCCTTTTTAATGAATTTCATTTACTGTTTTTTTGGAGAGGGGGCTTAGAACCAGATTTTTGAACTTTACTTTTTTGACATATACTCTGCTGTGGATCCTCCTATATGCATAGGTAGAATCAAATTCACAGGGCCATCATGTAGCAAATAACATCGACGCAAGATCAACCACAGACAATGGACCTCTATAATTACTACTCATGAGTTATTTTTTAAAGATATGTTTAGACACAAACCAAGCGATTAGAATACAATATAACTTTTATTGCACCATTTTCATCATGCAGTTAAACAGAATTTTTCAGAAAACTCAAGTTCAAACAAAACAAGATCATTGTTTACTCGAATAAGGCTAATAAGATCAAAATTTTCGGGTTGTTCATTTTTGTAATAGATCTGGTTATAATGAAATAATCAGACTAAAACAATAACAGCATTACTTGAGCATATAGGTGGCTAAAAGAGGGATACCATATTTAAAAAACTCCAGAAAGTCATAAGAATAATTAGGAATCCATAGAGGAATAATTGCTAGGATACATTAATTTCAATAATAATAAAACCCATATTAGGTTATATCCAAAATACACCCCTAAAGTTCTGTAAATGTGTAAGTTGTTGTGTAGAAATATTTGCATTCTAACACATTTACGTGCCACTTTTAGACATATTATCAAGATAATAGCTTTGTTGTGTAGCAGGAGCACCATAGGAGAAATAACCAATGATAAATAGACTATAGTTATCTCATTTTCGAACAGCATTCACTATTTTTTTTCAAGAACGGATATTTATCACTTGTTCCACATAATTCCCGACCCAAGGTTCTATGCAATAAATTCCTATCTGCTGTTATCTCTTGCATAATCGATTTAAAAATGCGTCCTGAAAAGTGCTGTTTATTGTCCTGAAGACAGTTTTTATTTATTTATTTTTTAATATACATATTACTACAAAAATACAAAAAGAAATAATGCCTTATCTACGTCATAAATAAAGTACCAGAATCTCACAAAATGAAAAATAGAATAACGCACACTGCTGAAATCAAAAGAATTCCGAATAAAAATAATGAATTGAAAAGTCTTACATTTCATTTGGTTTAATCGTATGACAGCAATAGGCATGCCCACGTAGGCTGTTCAAATTCTTGCCGGTTTTTTTGGTGCTATTGTTTGCTATTGTGTTATGTTATTTACTACTATTGTTTGTGTGAATTTCAGGCTAAGAGATGAAAATGATGCCGTGATGCTACTGCAAAGAATCCGTCTCAGTTCTCCTTTTCTTCATAGATTGTCCCTATTTCATGAAAATAAAAATAATTTATTATTATATATTTGATAGCTTATAATATTGAATAGAGCGAAGTTAAGAGAAGCGTATACAGAAAGGGATGAATTTTACGAAAAAATCCGAATGCACTCAACTTAGTTGCTTAAAAAGCATATACTGCTTGATAGCAGTCTCAGCTTTAGAATTGGTTACGCGATTTAACCATGTATGTAGTTTTGAGGTGCACTTTTTGGATTAATAGCCTTCACATTTATGTGGCATCTGGATTCTGGATTCCTGTATAAGGCGTTGTCTTTATCATTTAGCCAAAGTTCAGAATTACGATGTCTGTCCATGACACTTTCGTTTAGCTTCAGAACGGGACATTGGTCCAAAATATTCAACCATCAAGATTCCTTAATTACTCATACTTAATTATGACATATCTGACATAGCTCTTTTTTTATCAACTTAGTGCAAATGATAGAATCTCATTTTCACGGGCCGACTTTGAGCATGCGCTCTCTCCCATCTTTTTCTCTCCCGACCAGAACTTCCTTGAAGAAAAACTCTCCAGACAAGAAAAATCTCCCCTCAAAGAAAGCGGGGGCCTCATCTAAACGCAGAGAGCTTAGGGGGATCTCGGAAGCCGTCACGTCGCCCTAATGTAGTTATGATTAATGAGGGGGGAATCAATATTGGAATAATCCCCGCTAAAGCCTTTCTCCACTGCCAGATCATGCAAATCTGGACAGGGCCCACTGTTGACGCTTTTTCGGGATGAAAAAATATTTATACGAAAAAGTAAGGATTCGATTCCTTGATGTGTGCTTCTTTTTATCTTCTTTCTTTTTCTCTCTCTCCATGATCCGTTACTCTTGTGGGGGATTATTTGTATTAGTATTTCGGTAGAGGGATGTGTTCTTTAACTTGCAGTTGTAAGCTAAAGAAAGAAAGAAGTTAGGGATGGACCTTGGCTTCTTTAATGTGCTTCGTCCGGTTTGCGGTCCTGTCCTGGATTCTGTAAATGGCACTTATTTACTATGGTATATTTGAATAACATAAATACTGATTAATCAGTAGAGTAATGTTATGAAAATATGCTTGGAATTATATTTGTATATTGAATCTCTTAACAGTTATTTTTCTTTCTTTAGATCCTAACTTAATTTCTATGATTAGGTTCTTCCCATTTTAAAATTATTCACGAGCGATTGGAGACGATTTCAATATTAGGAACCGTAGACAGATTGTGAAGACAATACCCGAGTCAGCAACCCACTAGAGAAATTTTCGCATTTTACTGTGATGAAGAAGTTTGGCCGCAATCAATTCTAAACACCCACAGACGGTGACTCTTCAAAAGGATAAGATCTCAAACCTTCTTTCCCCCAAGGCTTAAGCCGTACCTCTGACGCTGAGCCTCGATAGCCGAAATTATGTATAACTTTAGACCTTAATTTGCTTGATGTAATCAGGTAGTGAATTTATGTTCAATATATTCAATTGCTTTATTAGAAAGAGTTTACAAATTTTGGGGATTCGGGCCTCGCTCTCATCAGGATTATTATTGCCATACATTTGTAGATAAGTAAACCTTTTATGAGATTCTAAAAATCGTTTGATTCCGAATTGCCGTTTCCAATAAAAAAGGGTTTTATGAAACAAAATTCTATTTTGATCGATCCTGATTTTTAAAAAATGTTTACATACACTAAGTGACAAAAGTCATAGGATACTTCCTAATATAGTGTGGGACCTTCTTTTGCCCGGAGAAGTGCAGCAACTTGACTTGGCATTAACTCAGCAAGTCGTGGGAAGTACATTCTTCGGAACTCACATTTTACAGTGAAGATGTGGTCACCGACCGGAAAGTAATGTAGAAGAAAATGATTTGGACTCAACCTGTTTCACAGAAATCTGATAATGAATTGCAAATTTCATCAATAGTTTTGTTTCCTTTGCGCTATCCTTGAATATATTTGGGTAAAAATAGCACGCATAATCGGGAAAATATAAATGTTTTCTTAAAGAATCCCAAATTTTTCCGTATGTTTTTTGCTTATAACATACAGAATTTTAAACAAATTATACGGAACTTGACAATATGTTCGAGAAGTATTGTATTAAAATTTGAAGTAAATACTTTGAATATTATATATATATATATATATATAGAAATAGAGAATTATATATATGGAGGAAATATGAGAAGATTTTGTAGTAAATAATTTTTTACTCCGCATGTGTGATGCATAGTATAATTTTTCTTTAATAATTTGGAAATCAGATAAATAGGACAGGTTATATAAAAATCCCAGTCGAATACCACTGACATTTAAGAAGATATAGACTTTGTAGCGAATAGAATTTCTGTTGGTCTCTAAGAAAAACAAAATGATGACGGTTTTTCCACAAACTGATATTTTTGAAACTTGGATCTTCGAATAGTTTTATTGAGTTTTATAAATCTTGAATGTACTGAATAAAATGCATAATTGTAAAAAATGCATTATTTAAATTGTAGTTCGATAATTACTATTCACGATTAGCTAGATAAATAAAATCTTGATGTTCAATTTTTGCAAAAAATTTGCAGATTTTTATCAAATTTGTAACGAATTCTTTCGAAGGAAGGACTGTCTATCCGTCCGTGAATTCTAAGTGTACTTTTCTACAAGTCACCATACCAGCAAAGTATTTCACAGAACTCTAAATTTGTTTATTTCAGTACCCAGAACAGCCAGCTCAACTCTTTGGTCCCCCGGCCTCATCATATTTTCAACTGAAATAAAACCAACTATATATAATTATATATAAGATCAGGAGATAGAACCATAAACTTAAATCAGCAATATTTCATTTTAGGGAACTGGCAGCATTTCATTCTGTAGACAACCCCCTCATTTATGCATGGGACCCAAATCCCGCCAGAAACTTAGCCCTCGTTGACGTCACGTAGTTCGGTGTTGCCAGTTAAGGTTACGAAATGGATGGATCGTACTCCACCATTTTCTTTTTTATTTCCCTTTTCTTCCTAAATCCATAAGAAATGATGATATTGTTGCCACAGAATAAAAAATTCAGAAAAAAATCCCAGCACATCAAAGGAAATCAAAACCTGCCGCGCAACGTACTTATTGTTCATTTAAATGCAAAAAGGAACACCAAGTTAGGCTGAAAAATGGATCCTCTGTCGGAGAATATAAGACAATAATAAATACGCGAGATTCTAACCCGACAGTAGGAGATATTTTTGGAATGTTAAGCAACGAACCACCAGACGGTCTTTCTTTTCCTGGTTTCACGATAAAGCAGAAGTCATTTCTTTAAATTTGCTTCCTACATTGCGTTATTGGTATAATTTTTTTAGTGTTATTGCCATCATTGCAGTTCCAGTCATTTTTATTAATATTGAATGAAGAAAAGTACTGTATCTGATGAACAACATGCAGATCTCGTATTTTTATTTAATAAAGTATGTCTGCACAATTTTTGAAGAAATGTACTAAATACTTAGGGGTAATTGCTCTGCTGGTATTCAGGATTTTATTTTACTTTTCAACATGGAATTTTCAGATCTTTGATCTGTGAAATATAAACTCATTGTAATCCTCAAATTTTGTTCTAAAACAAATATATCATTCTCAGTTTAATTATACGGGAGATATTATGACACACAGTGTCGAAAATTCTTGAACATTGAAAACCTAAGTAATGTGCTGACTGAGGAATATTGCAAATTTTCACGACAAAAGTGTAAATCCAGTCATCTCACATTGGCGCGATGGTTTGGAAATGGAGACTCGACTTTGGTATTAAAAGGTCTCGCATTTAAGACCTGATTTCAGCAATCAAAATTCACCGCGATGCCAAAGATTCACAATGTACCAGTGCTTGTGCATTTGAAATCCGTTGGGGTCAAACTTCCTATAACTGGAGTAAAATGTTTAAGCACTTGTACAAATTGTAGTCAAACAGAACAACTTATTAAAAAATCAGAAAAGATTGTATTAATGTCTATTTACTCAAGTATTGTTGATTCTGAATCCTTAATGAATGTGAATAAAAGTATTCTCTGCAATTCAAATGTATTAGAGAGATAAAATATTCAGTCTACTAACACACGTTGTAAAATTACACTTCGTGATAAAAATCTAGTAAAACTTGTTTGGGGTTTGTGTTAAAAGCTCATAAATCAGTTGAAAAACAATAACGTAGCATTCACCTCAATGTAGTACTTTATTTCGGGAATGTAGTATCATTTGCGCATGTTAATAATAGGATTATTTCAAATTGGTAGAATGGTCTCTTTCCCTAAACACCCAGCCAGACGTCTAGACTGTTTTATTCGTCTGGTTTGGCCACTAACTATTTTACAGCGCACACTAGTTGTTAAATGTTCCAGACAAGTATATTCGGAAACTCAGATGAAAACTTTAAATGCTTATATAAATTGTGGAATAATCATCTAGGTTTGTGTATACTATATTGCAGGAAGGAAAAGTAGGGACATCCTACTCCATAAAGTAAACTTTTGAAACGTGCTGCATGCAATATGGTTCCATTTTTTTTCTTGACAATTATTACGAAAAAAAGAGTACGCGAATTTATCCTTATTTCGTTTTCCAAACAATTGAAGCTTAATTCACAAGTGGCAGTAATTTTAAAAGTTGCTATTATAGCCCAGATTGTAGAAGGAATATAATGTGTTGAATGATAAAGTAGTTGAGACGCAAGACAAATATTACTGCTCATGTCTCCTAATATACAATATAACTACACGTTCTGTAGGTTACCTTATACTGTGCGTGACATTGCACTATTTCTTCTCTAAGACGCGCGGTAGTTTTCAAAATTAAATTTGCATGGCACGCGCTTGTGTCATTTGACGAGTATCATAATTCTGATGAATTATGATTCAGAATGACGAGATAATTTCATAATTAATGACGAGATGACTTCATAATTCAGAAAATGACGAGAGTGACACTTTAGTCAGCGTACCTTTTCACGGCAGCTGGAAATCGTCTGATCCTCGACTGATTTAACATACACAAGGTCATGTTAACATGCAAGCCAGGTCTTCTGTGGAATTGGATCTCGAACCCATGACCCTCTGCTCCCGAAGATCAGACTGTCTCGAGGCCACCGTTGTCACGGGTTAAATGTTTCCAATATGGTCCAAATTTTAAAACAGATCTACAATTATAGTAATAAAACCATATACCAGATTTCACCTAAATAGTTCGTTGCTATTTTAAATTGTCATATTCACATGCACACGATTGGGCAGACATGCATATTCCCCTTTGAGGGATTTCCTCCACACAATTTGATATAAATCTACGATTTTGACAAAAAAGCTGTATAACGAATTTCATTCGTCGGGCTTATTTCTTTTTAGAGTTATCCTGTTCACAGACCGACAGAAAGACAGAGATAATACCAAAAAGGTTTTTCACAGACTCGTGAAGGTCTAAAACGTTGAGAGTCATCCATGTCTCTAGATCAAATTTGTTGTATATTATAATACTTTACATACTTTGTAAACGAGAAGCTAAAAACAGTTTTTTTTTTAATCTCACACTTGAGGATTGCAGAAAAAGATTAAATTTCTTTTTCTGTCTAATACGTAATACAGAGAAAAGAGACACCTTAAGCGGATATTATGAATAATATCATTTCATTTATTATGGGACTCACTACTAACATTACTGTAGCTTGGGTAGTTTTTATACTTCTTACAATGTGAGCTAAGACACTGACTATTCTCCAAATCGATCATTATTTTTGAACACTGATAATCTCCAACATCTTAGGACGAAATACGAGAAGAAGAAATGCAAAATAAGAACATCATGGGAATTCCCATTCCCTATAGCATACAATATACATTTGAAGGAGATCCTCATATAAGGTTTTATATTTGTGACTAGTTTTGATGAATGAAACAAACTGCGAAGTAATCGAAAATCACAATGAGGATTGGACATAGAAGGAATTTTTCATACGGAACTTAGACATGAGTAGTTGATGCAAAATAAATTGAACTAGCTTTCACTTTGAAAATTTAGCGTATTTCTCTCTTCAAAACGCGTCATTTTTGCTCCGATGGAGTGCTTCAGTATATGATATTACTGTTAAATCTCCGATGAATGACGAAATACTAAACAAAACTGTTATGTTGGTCTAATGAAAATTAATCGGTTATCTGATAATTAAGCTCTGGAAATATTAAAATTCTATTGTATTGTCATCGAGAACACAAGTGTACAAAATTTCCAAACTCTAGCAAGTCAAGAAATGAGTGAAAAAATGAGTTACATAATTCCATCGTAACAAACATGAAATATGTCAAGTTAAATAAAAGTTTCTGATAAGTATATAAATATTGCAGAGATATATAAACTCTTTTGATTCCTGAGAATAAGACAGGTTGCGATGAGTTTTTGCAGTGTTTCAATACCTATATAGAAATTGCATAATCTGTTAAAGGTGCGTTATAAAAGGTCAGAATAGCGAAATTTCACCCTTTTGAACTGCAGAATACAATTATTTTTTTATCAGTAAGTGTTTTTCCATATATTCTGAATACCAGTAGGCTGAAAGATTTGTAAATTCAGAACAGTTAAATTTCACTGTTTACAGCTCTAATATATGTCTTTAGAAAGCCAAAACATACTTTCTTGACTGCATTTTTCTTTGGATACGTCTTTAAATAAAGAATGTACTCCAATTCGAGGTAAGCATCAGTTGCAAATTGTTGACCATGACTCTTTTATGAATGTAAGGAAAAACCAGAAATCTCAGAAATATGTTTGCAGATCGGTTTTTATATTTGCACTCACAGTTCGAAAAACCAGGACTTTAAAAAGTTACACACATTGGTTTCACGGCTGCTGAACTAGTAAATGAACAGGTTTGAAAAATTTTTACGGTTACACAAATGGTAGAACTACAAGCCTACATTGTTGTCGTCTTGCCTGGTGGTGGTACTCGGAAATGCGAGCGTCACTGACAATTGTTTTGGGAAAGCCTCTGAGCAATTGAACTCATTCGTGCCCACGTGACTTCTCTAAAGTGTGCAGTCCAAATTTAAGTTTTGAATCCATTACAAATCTTGCAGGAGGGAAAAAAAAGTCTTGACATAACAGAGCAGGGTAAAATAACGAGTAGTTAGATATTTAATGACATGACCAACTACGTTTTTCTTGTAGGAGGGGAAAAAAGCCTTGACATAACAGAGAAGGATAAAATAACGAGTAGTTAGATATTTAATGACATGAACAACTACGTTTTTCTTGTAAATGTTTCGTCGTAAGAATTAGTTCAATTGTTGTTGTTTTATCCTCAGGTGGACTACATCCACGATTCAAACAGCCCGAAATGATCAAAACAGTCATTTTAACTATGTAGCAGCGCTCGTAATAAATAACAACTAGAAGGAATGCTTTCAATTCAACTTTCTCGTCTACTAGCATAAATGGAGCGTTTTGTGCTTAAATTCTTTGAATTGTGAAGAGCATCGAGTACATCTTCCCTCAGACAGATATTTTCCAAGATCTGACATTAATATTGGCTAAGAATGGTGTACTAAAATCCATACATCTAATTTGTTGCATTGTTAAGTTATCACGTTCATATATTCATAAAAGATATCGACAGACAGTCAAAGGATGATGGATTGGATCAAAAATTAGATGCATATCTACAGTTCTAATTACTAAACCATGCGCCTTGCCAAGTTTCATGTATTTGCTCATAGTGTTTCTGAGATATCGTGTTCACATGAACATGGGCGTACAGACTTTTCACAAACAGATTGCGTCCAAAATTTGATAAAAGTCTGAAATTTAGGAGTAAAGACGGGATACCAAGTTTCATTCGTCTATCTCCTTACGTTTTTGAGTTATCGCATTCACAAACAGACAGAAAGACAGACAAAATTCTCGAAGTGTTTTTCTTCCTGAACTCCGGTAAATCTGAGACAAGGAGATACAGCAAAATCTCGAGGTCGATTTTTTTTACGATTACGATAATTTTCTCTTCGTATACAAGAAAGCAAAAACGACTAAAATACTTACATACAACAGTTATGAATGGTCTAGAACCCTCTAACGGAATATCTCTACAATTCATCTAACCAAAACTAATCTGTCTTTGGTCCCTTTATTAATGTTGGTGACGGACGGCTCTTATGACTCAATATCCTTCAGGTGATGACAGGTCCGATGGATCCGACTCATTTCTTGCAAGGTACGCAGAAGGAGGAGAAAAATAATACCAAATCGTCTGAAAATGAAGAACAAAAAGGAAGGAAGGGTGGAACGATAATCGATAGCCGAGAGTGCTCCGGTATCAGATATCGGACACGAGCACTTGCAGTGTCTGACAAGATGTCAAAGATGGACCTCGCCTGCTTTTGGCATCCGCGACGATTGCATGTCACCCCCTTCCTTCCTGCACCCCTACCCCTGATATCTGGAAGAGCAAAAACGAAAGAATTGAAATAAAATATCGCGAGAGGACAGTTCTGCTTTCCTTCCTCTTTATTCTGAGATGTAGAGATGAGGCTCTGTTTCATTTGATGGGATTTTTCCTCAAAAGAAGTTAGGGAGAAAAGCAGAGAAAGTTAGGAACCAGCTTTTATGCTGGTTCTAACTTTCTTCCAAAAAGTGATTCTGTTACAGGCCCTTGTGTTTCAAAAAATGAGCAATCTAATTTTTGAAGAATTGCAATGAAATACCTGCAAAACATTTCTCTCAGTAGCACATAAAATATGAATTTACTTCAGTTAATAAATTAATTTTCCATTATTTTTCTCTCTTTATAAACAACTGTTCTCATTAATGCTTGACATTTATATGGAAAAAAGCAATGATTATTTTTCTATAATTCGAATATTTTCTAATTCCTTTTTCCCAAGAGATTTCGTTCATTGCTGTATTGTTGATGCAGATGCGAAAATTTTGTGATTCAACGTAACTTGTCTTAAGGAGAATTGTTAACCTTCTCTTTACTTTTTTCTTGTCTATAGTTGCATATACGTTTTTAATTTGAGAGAATTTGGACAACATGTTCAACATTTCCCAAAGAGCGATATTCTGTCTGTTGACAATTGATATACCCGGAATGGTCTGTTTCATTTATAGCAGAACACTGCATGTCAAACATTACCCTGTATTCATGAGTAATTTTCAGTAACTTGATGATAAGTATAGTCATGAGTATATTTCCATAAAACTGCAGCAATGATATCAAAATTGGCTTTTCATCCGATATTATGTCGCTTTTATTTTTTATTTCTCAATTTTATTTTTTCCTGTGTACAAATAAAACACGTACTACACCTACAAATAATTTACTACCTCAAAAAAATATATTTATATTGTGCAAAAGTCAAAAAATATCTAATGAATGATGCCAATATGATTGCCCCGGTCCTTTTTACCTGATTTCCATTAATTTTTAAAAACTTATGACCATGATAAATGAAACAAAAAATAATGCATTTAAAATTTTCACTCGACAGAGGGTCAACAAGTGCATCAAGTAAAGCCAAATTAAAACTGCATTTAATATTGTACTAAGTTGCCAAGAGCATTTAAATAAGATCAATCATAGTGATAATTTACTTAAATAAAACCAATCAATAAAATATAAGGAAAAATCGAAAATATTAAGTTAGATTGATGTGCTAAATAATATTATTTCAAACAGATATCCAAAATAGTGTAATTAATTACGCTACATATAGTAAGATACAGTAGGAAATACGCTTCTCAAAGTCATAAGTTTAGTCTTCGAAATCATGAACCAGAGAGATGCAAGCTCTCCAAGCTATAGCGAATACTGAACTGACCAGAATCTAGTAAAGAACTATTCGAAGGTACGATGAGTAATTCTTGTTCCCATGAAAAAACACATTCGTATAAGCGTAGGTGACCAGCTACCATGTGTGGTTTTACCATGAGGATCCCCCTCGCAGGCCAGCGTAGTACAATATCATCTATCTTGTAATTTATGGCTCCTCTGGAACCTTTAAAAAGATTTCAGAATGGATGAAGACTCTCTCTATGGAGCTTATTTTCATGACAATGCGTTCAAAACAAGTGTAAATGTATACAATCCCATAGATGACAACTTAGGCGCCTAGATAATTTCAAAAGTGTAACTTTCCCTTTAACAGATGTCGCGGTGATCAATTATAATTGAACACAGACGTTCTTTCCATCTATCTCACCAGTGGTCATTAAGAAGTACGGGGTCGTCTTAACGCGGGGGGTAGGCAGGTAACACTGATAGCAATTTCAACGGTTCTCTTCGTTTTTAGGCATCTCCGTCCCCCCCCCCTTCCCGACCCGAATCCTGGATTCGCCACTGTTCAAAAGAGTTGTATTTTGTAAAATTATAATTAGTTCAACTGTCAAAATAATGTTACATTTTAAATTTACACAATGGACAAAATAAAAGTTCATTAAACAATAATGATGTAATAAGGTATAAAATAATGGAGTAAAACATTAACACTGAAAATAGTATTCCTGATTCATTAATTCTCATTCATTTGTCTTTCGTAACTATCTATTTTTGCTAAAATGATCATTTAAGATATAATTACACAACAAATGAATCATTTACACATATTTGGTAAGTAATTAGATTAATTATTGAGAAACCTTTGTAAAGTTGAGGTTTGTAAATTATTAATTATAAGTCATGAGTGATTAATGTTGCTGCCAATGTATGATTAATGTAAGTAATTATGTACTTATGTATGTAAGTAATTATGGAAGTACAATGTATGATTAATGTAAGTAAGATGTAAGTTGTAAATTACTGGAATGATTTTATCATGAGGTTAATTAATCGATTTAACATCTATTACTTCGAACATTTCTCTGTATGTTAACACATAATTCAAGGGAATTTTCTCTGTCGGCTTTACTGTACTAAGAATAACAGCGTTAAATCGCGACAAAAACAAAATATTTTCATTTATCAATATTTTACCAAAGAGGGACACAAAAAAAATTTCAATCAATGCACTTTATAGTAATGGATTTAAATTTAAAAATCATTCAATGATTTAAAATGTATAATTTTCAGAGGCGATAATTTTTAATCTATTAAATTATATTTATTTTTGTGTCGTATAAATGTATGTTTAATACAGCAAATGTTGACGTTGGATATTTCAGATTTTAAATTCATTGAAACGCTTGAAAATAACATTACTTACAAGGTTGGAATTTTGATATTATTACAAAATACTTTTTTCTGGATAGACACAAAAAGTATGGACTGATTTATCTTCTTGTAAGTGTGCATGTAAGAAACATGTATGAAGTTTCTCTGAGTGTTTTTAAGCTTTGCACTATATATAATACTATACATTTAATATTAACATACCTGAAAATTTAAGTAAAAGCTAATTACTGAAATTTTTAATATTTTTGTTGTTAAATGTGCAACATTTAAAGCGCTAACTAAAGAACATAAAGATCAGTGATGGAGAGAGCTCGCATGACGCCATATTCACAAATCTTTTTTCCCTTTAAGTTATCTGTGAAAAGCTGATGGCATTTAACATAACCAAGGATATCTGTTTCTTTGTTTCTAGTGTGTTAAACGTCACTGCGCACGTCATATGTTATTTGACTTCACGTTGTCTTCTGCTGTGTTGAAACGTCTTGCACTTTTTATTCTTGCAGTATGGGAATGGGTTACAAAATTACATTAGTGCGGTGCACTTGAATTGTGTCGAGTTCGAAACATAACAAATGTATTTAAGTCAAAAAGTAGTAATCAAATAAGCAATAACTTGAATTATAATTAAAAAGAAACGAATCGAAGTTATATTAGGATTAGACCGTTATGCAAATTGAACGTCAGGAACTTTTATGTTTCTTCTTATAATTTTCATCGCAATTGTAATTTTATTTATTAGGAAACATTATTCTATACTTATTAAGTCTAAATGAAAAGCTGATAATCTAATCCGAATTTTTAATTAAAAATCTCCTTATTTATCTTCCTCGTTTTATCTATCTATTTTTTTTATCTACTACTGTCCATAAAATTCAGAATAAACTAAAATTGCTATCGGAGTTTGCATATGAAATTCCAATAAAAATTAGAGTAATTTAGAATTTTGTAAATATAAGAGTTTTTTTTCTTTTTTTCCTTCCTTTTGTTTTGCTTTAATTAAACTTATTACGGTTTGCTATAGGGCAATTTTTTTTCTTTTGGAACATACAGTTATTAACGGGGCTTCATTTTTTATCTTTTATATCAGAAATTTCAACTGAATTTCAATAAAAAAAATTTACGGAAGTTCGCTCTGAATTTAAAAGTCAATAAAAAGCAAACAAGGAAGAGCATTGAACTATGGCAAGTAAACATACTAATATTAAGAAACACTAAAATTCCTATCTTTTTTCATTAAGTTAATAGGATGGGAAATAATATTATAAACGAAAACAAATGAAAATCCTCGAAGTATATGAGAACAGAGAAATGAATGTTTACATACATAATTAAGAAAAATTAATTTAATGCTTTCAATAATACCAGAAAAATTCTCACAATGATTAAACATATTCTATTACTTTATTTAATGAATTTCATTAAGAACAACGCATGAAAATTATGCATAGAATGTGAAAAAAAGACGCTAACAATTCAATTTTAATTATCTTTATGTTTGAGAAATGCATAATAATTTGCATAAATAGTGGTTTCTACTTAGTTTGACAGGTTTCAGGTGTGTTCTAAAACCACTTAAAATGCAAATTTCTTAGAAAACAAACTTCCTAAACATGGGTTTCTTTAACCAATTTATGCTTGCTTCAATAATCAATATTTTTTTCAATTTGCTTAAACTACATGTGGTATTGACACTTGAAAACAACTTAAATACCACAAAGCCTATGCGATGAAAAAAACCTATTTTAAAATTTGTTTTAATTCGATTAAACCTGCCTACATAAATAAATACATGTAGAACAGAAAGGAAATTTATTAAATAAAACACAAGCTGACGAACACGGTTTGAAAATTAAAAAAAAACAGCAGAGGTAATTTTAGAACGACAGGTACAAGCAGGCGATAATAATAATAACGAAAGATCTGGAATAAAATAACGAAATAAAAATCCGCTATGCGAAAGAAGAACGCAGACGACTTTATTCTTATTATTATTCAGAAATCCGAAACAAGATGAGCTGAGTTGTAGCCGAATCTAGCAGCGCCTGCTTGCATCACACCGGCACTAATTAAGGGCCTTCGACGGAGCCGTATAATCAAATGAAAATAATTGGAGCATGGCTCAAGTGGATTTCAATAACTCGGTCCTTTCCGAGTTAATTAATTAATTTTTCATTTTCTTGTTTCCTTCGAAGGCTCACTTCAGCCTCGATGACCAACGACAGACCGCGGTGGCGTGCGAGCGATCGGATGTGGATTTCGATTCAAACGGATTCGATATCCATTGGGGCGGATGTTATATTCTATATACTTACTCTGTTCGATGTCCTAATGAATTTTGCTTGGCATCATATACCGTTCCAGAATGTAGGATTCTGGCAATTCTCATTGAACCTGGGGAAAGAGGAAATAGTTGGAACGTCTGCAGTTGGGTCGATTTCGTGAATAGATAGCTAGTTATTCGAGAGTTTCATCAATTGTTTGTTTAGGATGGCGTATTTTTCTGTTTGTTGAAAGAGCCTTCAGCAGTGAAATTTATTGCGCTATAGATGTTCAACTATGACGTATTGAGAGTTCTACGGACTCCATTTTTGTAAACTGTAAATAAAATAGATTTCTATGCTTTCTAGAACAAAAAAGTTTGGATTTCGGAAAAAGAGTTCATCCGTAGATCCTAAAAATTCTAAGGAATTTAATTTCAGGATACCTTTTAGTGAAAAAATAAAGAATTTTAATCAAAAAAGAGATTGCTCCATCGGAAAATATTATTGCTCGTTTAATTGGATATATTTAGGCAATAGAGAACCAATCCGTATTTTATGGGTTTGGGATGATTACTTTAAACTATACTCAACTGTCTAGGGGAAAGGAGCGTAAGTGTACGCACCTAGTGGTTTTAGCTTATAAAAGCTCAAACAAGTAAAATACAGACTTCAAAATTTTACACAATGTTTTTTATTTAACTTTGGATCAATAAATCAGGATTTTGTCTCTAATCATTCAAGTAAAAAAAATAAAAATAAAGAAATGAAAATTGAGAACTCTTTCCCTACCTGGAGGGTAAGAGTACACAGGTAGGATGGCTAAGAGAACGCACTGAATCTGGCCTAATAATAGTTGCATATAAATTCATAAGAGGCACTGCAACCCTCCTTCCACAACTGTTTACACAATCCACATCTAATCCAGCTTACATGACAGGAATTTCCAAATCCTTAGGAAATAATTAAAGTAGCATCAGCAGCTGAAACTATAGGCTCAGCTAGTTGATGGTTATTTGCCGTCATAACAAAAAGTCAATCCTTTCTTTACGTTTTTCTTTTTCTCGTTTTAAGATTACCCTCTCACTCTACCCTTCCTTCATTTTTAAGGAAATTCTGTATTTTCTTTTTTATCGTTTTCATTTTCTTTCAAAAAAATGTTTTTAAAGGCGAGGGTGTCGTGATTTCTGACGTAAGCGCAAGTCTCCTTTTTGTCTGGTTCATATTATCTTATTCCTTTTGCTTTGCAAACTGTAAAAATGAACTGATTCCAGCATTAATTTTATTGCGGGTAGCCTTTTCTGTAGATCTAGGCATCGCTTAAAAGAATACAAAGTGCAGAAAAGATAAAAGAAAGTAGGCCTATTAGCCTACAACTTTTACATTTTTTCGCAGGGTGCACTCGTTGATCCCGAATTTTCGAACCAATTCCCATTTACTCCTGCCAACCTCTAACTTAGGGTAAACCTCTGCATTTATTTCCACATGAGAGTGTTCTGTAAGTTTTCCTTTTATAAGGCGATATTTACTAATAAATGAGTTTCCAAAACAAATTATAAAATATCACGGTATACTACAAGTTTACGAGGAACAATGAAAGAGGCTGAGGATAATATTTTGTAAACTAAAACTTAAAAGACAGAATCATATCAATATGAAACTATTTCGCAGTAAAATATTACCTTTTTTATAACATATTATAGCAAAGCTATTCATTTATATACAATTGTTTATTAACTTCACAAGAATAAAATGAAGTAAAAGTTAACTAGCTTAGGGAGTCGAAGAGTACACAGTGAAAGAATGCTGCGAACTCTTGACCTCCTCGTTATCCCTTTACTAAACCGCCTCTAGGTGCCAAAAGGCCATAGACAGATTAGCTCAATTTACACCAACTTGTAGCTTATGGTGAGTGTTTTGATTTGAAATAGGCCTTTAAATATTGGTTCAATTTAAATAATGAGAAATACTTGCGTTCTATGATCTTTTTACTAAATAGAAAAGTATTAAAAGTGAATTTTGCCTTGTAAATGGAAAATGAAAAGCAGCAAACCAATGATAATACGTCGTATTTTAACTCAGTAGCAACACCACTAAAAGTTCATAGTGGCGATTCCAACAAGGTTAAATTGCCCTGCGTATTCTTAGCCGTCTCCGTACTTTTACCCACTAACTCTGTTGTATAAAATTGAGCCTAATCCATTCCCTCACACAATATATTACGATACAATAATTAATTTTAGAACAATGTAACATATAAATTTTTCTTCTATAATATTTTACAGAAACAACTATATCTGAAAATGTGCATTTGTGAGATGGTTTCCTGTAGTATAACTGCTTCCAATTTGTAATAAGGCGTGAAATTCGTGGTTTTAAAACGTCTTTCATATATTGAAATAATTTAATGAAAGTAAGCTGGAAACTTTCATAATTTAATAAAAAATATGCACAATGTATATAAGAACTTTTTGGATAAATGAAGAACTAAGAACACAAGTGTGTTCCATGTTCTAAATTTTTTTAATAAAAAAATAAAGTAAATAACTACTATCGACTATCAGTAAACTAACTACTACTATAACAGTAAACTCTCGACTATCCGACCTCCATACATTTCGGCCTAAGTAAAAGACTAATTCTCGGCTATAAAAAAAAGGAATAATTTACATTACTACTAATACAAGGACTTTTCAGAAGCTAAAACTGTCAGTTTTGACTCTTTCATCTTAATTTACCATTTCAGATTAGTGTAATCATTTATTAATGAACAGTAAAATGAGTTTAAATAGTTTTTGTAATAATTAAACCTACATTTTGCATTAATGTTTTGTTTATTTTGAAAGTATATGTATTAATACTCCACAGTTTACATGATTTTAAGTTTCCTGCAGTTAAAATAGACTTAATAAAGTTTATCTTTAAAATGTGTACCGTATTTTATTTTTACACTAAATTTTTGTGGAATTAATTTTTAAAACGTACGGTGTAGTACATAGCATACATTTATAAAGTACTAGCCTGTACTAAGAGGTCAGAGAATATGAATAAGAGCGGGTTTTGGTATGAAAAAGTTGTTTTTAATGGTACTGGTGAGCTAAGAATTGAGCATTCGTTAAGCTCCGGCCTGTCCGGTTATTTTGTTGCTCGGCCTGTCCTTCCGACGCATTACCCAGGATATTGGGAGTCTACTGTAATTCTAAACACCAGAATTTCCTTTCGAAACAATACGCATGAAACTCTTTCAAGGAGAAAAGGCTTACTAAAATCAGGAAAGCTTACTGAAATAAGTCACTATGCCCAGTGGTGCCTCTGCACTGAGTATTTGAATGAACAAGGAATGAAAACGATTGTCATGAGTCGTGCATAGGTGCAGTGATACGATAGAAAATCAGTTAGCCAACGTCTTCTTGGATATATTTTGTTTATAAGTTCAACAGTAGATGTGTTCCGGTCTGAAAAACACTTACATTCATTCACATTCCAGATTTCAACCTTGGACTAAAGCGCATGCGCAACTCTCTTGAACTTGAGACATTTTATTTGTAACGCGTAGCTGATTTAGATCTCATCTCTGTGATTCTGTTGCAATGTAGGCCTAGTATAATGTAGTACTGCTAACTTGTGAGTCGCTTCCGTCTGTCTTTGTGATGTGTCCGCCAGCATTTATCCTGCTTTGCATTCAGTGTTCGCTTATTGTTAAATAAACGTCTTAAGAAGTAAGCAAAGTTTTCACTGAACCCCCAATAAGACACGAACAAGATGTTTATGCTTTAATTTTTTAATATTTTCGATTGTCTGTTCTTTCTTTAGTAATATAAAAAATGTTTATAAAAATGAACACGTGGGGGGGTCAGTTAAAAAGCCTTCGTGGGTCAGTGTTGTCATAGGCTAGCCGCTATGGCTGTATAGTATGTTGCAAATTAATGTTTAATGAATCATTGCGTTGCTAAATATTGTATCAATGTAAAGCATTTGCACAAATTTCCATTTTATGTTTTGCCTTATTTTTTGAAAAGTTAATTTCGACTTGCTCTTCTCAGTTAGTCTCAGGAGGAAAGAAGGGTTAAGAAGGTATGGATACCCCAAGTGTCCATCTTAAGGAATACTCCAAAGACAAAATATCAGCATATTATTTCCTTTTTAAAGTCAACTATGGCGAACGGGGTGAGAAAAATTTATATTAAGTCTCGTGAGCCGTTTGTTCTTGCTGTCATTGAATCAGCCACCTGTTTCGGGAAAGTTAATATCCTTGACTGACAGAGGTATTTAGGACTCAATAGCTAAAATTAATTCATGTTTCATTGCATTATTTTACGAAGTTAATAAACTTTTTGGTTCCTCATCACTTCAAAAAATAATTTCATAGTTTAAGTCGATACATTTTAAAGGTTGAAGAGGAAGAAAAAACTGTAGGAATAGCTAATTTTTTCTTGCAAGCCATTGAAAATTCAATACGATCAACAAGACATTTTTATGTAGGTAAACCCTTTACTAGCCCTTCAAGTATTCCTTCCCGGCTCTTTACTAACCCTTCAAATATTCCTTCCCAGCTCTTTACTAACCCTTCAAGTATTCCTTCCTAGCTCTTTACTAACCCGTCAAGTATTAAATTCTAACTTGAAGGATACATATGAATAGTTATTAGAGATCAGGAATTGTTATCCAAAAGAGAATGAGTCAAGGAATGTGAAGAATTTTTTGTAAAGTGTCCAGCCATTCAATAAATTATTCCTTAAATCTTTACCAATAGGCTCTAGACAGGAATTTTTAGGACTTAAAAACTTCGCTTTGTTTAAAGAGAATAAATTATATAAAGTGATTATAAATTATTGCACCCATTTCAAAAATTATTTTTTAAAAAGTCTTTAATGTAGAAACTAGCGGTTAGAGTATCAAAATTGTCAGTCACCATGTAAAAACTTTATCAAGCGTCGGTATGAGAAATTAAAGGGAACAGGAAATGTGCATCAGTGAAGGAGTCTTTCACTCTTTAATTGCTCATACCAACTCTTATTGGAGTTCTTACCTGGAGACCGATAATTTCGATACTCTAACCGAATAATTCTTTGAACTGTTAAAATTTATTTGCTTTCGTGGAACCAGAGAGGTGCCAAACGTGCCTTCTGCTGCAGATAGCCATTTTGACACTTGCGCTGTATTGCGCCGTAACGGCGCGTCACCTATCTGAAAAAAAACTTTTTGAACTACTCTCTCATTTAAAAAAACGAAGTTGCTACATCATAGAGGGTTTTTTTATTAATTTTTGAAAATGAATCCAATAATTTATGACCACCCTGTATATAAATCAGAATATTAAATAAATAACACGTTAAGAAGTTTGTAGTCTATAATTTCTAAACGTTCTAATTTATTTGATCTCTGAATGATTTATTTTTCTCAAAACAAAATTTGATGAAAATAATTAATTTATTCTTCGCAAATTCAGAAATTCCTGAATGGAGAAAGTAAAAAATTCGGAATTTCAGCTATATCCGGGCCTTAATTACCTCTACTCAATGATTCAGTGAAGTAGTACTATACTCTCAATGCTTTGTGTCTAGGTGAATTTCTTGACGGGCCAACCCACCACTGCTGAACCTCATCAGGACGGAAGACGTCCCACTAATATCCGATAATCTCCGAGGATGGATTGACGAAGAGGTCCGAGTTCATCCGAATATCGACCGAAGGAAGATACGCGTTCGGTGATCTATTACGGACGTCTAATCCGCCTCCCTGTGATCACTTGAAGGGATAATTCTGAAGCATGTTTCCCTCGTAATTATTCGTGAAGAGAATTGATTTTGAGAATTTGATTAAGGTACCAATTCAGAGGCTGAATTCACAATGGTAAGAGGATTTCTTTGAAAGATTGTGGTTCTTTGAAGCATTAAACTAATGAAGAGTTAATTATTTCCATTTTGATTTATTAGATTGCTTTAATGATAATTGGAATAAATATTTCCTTGTTACTCAAATGGGAAATTCAGAGTTCTTAAGCTCAAAGTGGCGAATAAGTAATCGCAATAGTGTTTTGGTTATTAAGCAAATTTTATTGGAAACTTTTCGCTGATAGATGAACAGTATAAAATTCAAGCTTAGCTGAAGAAGGTGCTTATCCATTCTCAACTCTTACAAATTTTTTTATTTAATTTCTGTGTGGTTTCAACTGGAATCTAATTAATCAAATCCATGTCAATTGAAATACGAGAAAAAAATGATGTATTCTGCATCTAGAAAGCGTGTTTAGATTTAAACGACTTCCTTCACGACTACCTTATCGACAATTAACTTCAACGAAAAAGCTTCAGCAACAAATCCTCCGTTGGATAGGCAACGGAAAGTAAATAATACCCAAATATATAGCCAGGCACAGCATCTCATTGTATTTCAGAAGATACGAAATCGAAACTCTGAATCTCAATCAGGACACTTGCTCCCAACAGCACTCAATTTTTCCTTAATTGTCAATTCCTGCTATTGGTCAATGAATAAGTAGGATGATACATTCTAGTCTGATGTCGGCCCTTGCCAAATAATAATTTCTAAGTTACGTAGCTGTAAATATCCTACCGTCCTTCCAAATAAGTGGGGATTTACTGTCTGGTTGAAGTTTAAAAAATGTAAGTTTCAAATACCAGCGCTGGTTTACACACAATGTCACTTCCTCTTGTGTTTGTTCTGTGAGGTTTTCCTTATCTGAACACAAAATGGGGGCTATTACGCAGGGGCCACAGTGCCCGATGAAGTCGTGGCGGCCGGTCTGTCAGACCCGGATGCTAAGGTAGGGCGGAGTGATGGTTTGTTTGTGATTACCTGAAATCAAAAACAAAATAAATAAACTTTCTAGAAAGTGTTCTTTATACGATTTGTTCGCTGTCAGAGCTGTTCTTCCACTGTATTTTCATTCTTTGTGATATATAGGCTAATCATTGGGAAAACAAACAAAATCTTTGGAATAAAAATGATTTCAGGGGATTTCTTGTAGCAATTCGTATATTGTACACATTTATATAAAATTTTATTTGTTTTCATTGAAAAAACTATTAACTAATTTATTTTCGCCTACTTGAAGTTCCCAACAGATAAAATTTCACTTCAAAACTATAAAATAAACTTAGTTATGTACATTTCGAGAAAATTGATTACCATTTGCTGATCAACATTCTTCATTGAGATATAACTGGAATAGGCAGAATAACCGATAAAAATCTCCCAGTTTCTTAATTCTATTAGAGAACTTATAATGAAAAAAAAGAGCCCGAAATCTTCGCATATTCATATAATGGGGGGAAACAGGTGTTGAAATGCTTATTACAAGTTTAATCAGTATACATTTCCTACTTTTTGAGGAGTAGATTTGCAAATGTGTTTCTCGACTGCAAATGGAATCATTTAGAAAAGCTTTAAAGTCATGAAAATTGACGTTACTACCTGTTCCATATTCTCCAATACTAGTGTGTAAAAATGGAAGTAGTTATGGCATTAGACACTAATTACCATTTCGAGAATTTGTGGCTTACTATTTTAAACTGTATTTAAGAGTGACAGTTTGTTATGTGAAAGTGAACTGACTTCACAAACTGTGTAGCATAATACAACGATTAATTTTGAAACAATACAGCATTTGATTTTTTTCTGTAATGTTTTACGAAAATGGTTGCATCTTAAAATGTATGCATTGAAGTTGGTTTCTAAAAAAGTGACTGCGTTCGAATAATAAAGAAACTATCTTGACGATGTCGTGTCCATTCAACTAAACATGAACATAGAGAACAGTCTTAGCAATCTGTACGAGAGTATCTTCATTTAAAACATTATAGCAAAATTTCTCACAATTAAAATTCTCTTTATTTAATCTTATTAAGAGCTTCATTCTCTTATTTTATTTTATTTTTTAAGTCATTTAACGTTTTCAAACAAGAATAGGATTACGAAAATGTTTTCCCTGACGAATCAGTGACTTTCTGCAAAGTGTACCAAATACCGAATAGAAAAATTAAGTCTCTTTGTTCCTGAATTTTGCTTTCGTATCTTGTTAGTTAACCTTACAGTACAGTACACCACTGCACATCCTTGCGCCTAAAATCATTGAAGCTTTTAAGCAGTTGAATGGATATCAAGCGGAAGAAGCAAACCTAATCTAGTTCAGTGCAGTACGATCGCCCATTTGTGTACGCTGTCATCCGGTTATCTTTATTTTCTTCTGTAAAAATTTAAATTATCTCGCTCGCAAGCTTGCATACAGAGAAGCTCAGTTAGCCATACAGATGGAAGAGCATTCTTTAAGAACCAGAGAGCACAGGTGTTAATTCCTCCCTTGCCGATCCAGGATACGAAGCAGAATCACTTCGGCTTGCGATGTATGGCAAACATTCTCTTAGGTAGGCGAGCGATGACATTTGGCATTCCGGCAGAGGCATATGCATTCCGTGGCGGGGGCTAAACGAACCGCGGCACGGGAAATAAAATTATTCCGCGGGCGTCCGAACCCTCCTTAACTATCGTCCCCAAAAGAATATGCGCATTAGGGGGCAAACTTCCCCTCGCCCTGAAATAAGGGTCTTCTGTTTTCGAGTCACGGATTGCGTCCCAGGGTCCCGCTTAATGACGTTTATCCCGGAGATGCTCAATGTGCCGTTACACCCGGAGATCTGCTGCTCACGGACGACATTGCTGGCCACTCATTGCCTTTAAAATGAAAGGAGGTTCCGAATTGCTTAATGAAATAGGGTCGTAAGAAGTTATATCTGGCAATTTGACTTCTTTGGTTGAAGTTAAAAGCTTTGGTTAAGTTTGGTCCTATCTGAATTACACTAGGACTTCTGGAGACGACTCTTTTTGGAACAATAGTCGAATCATTATATGAGGATTCACTACATTTGAAAACTAAGTTATGGGGGCAGTTAACGTTTTGCCACAATTATTTGGTAAATATCGCAATGGATGTCATCTAACGACTAACTTAGCTTTGTCTTACACTGTGGCGGCTATCATACTATAAACAGCAAATGAAGGATGCGGACTGGATACCAAAATTAAATTTGCATCACATGATCATGAATTTATCTCATTTTTCTTTCATATAAAGACAATTAAATTTAGTTTGGTTTAGTTTAGTTATATAAACTTTCCTCTTTTAAAGCAATACAAGAGCCACTGTGGCATACACTTCGCAATTTTGAATTGTAGTCAGGTAACTAGGATGTCACATCAGCCGGCGAAACTTCACACCAACGGGAGAATGTTTGATCCAGACGAATTTATCATGCACCATACCCAAAAAACGCAGCTGATTTATGGTACAGTCCGGTCTCTAACCCAGAACACCCCCCCCCCCATGTGCCGAAACCAAGACACTGCCACCAGACCACCTCGGTTCCAATTGCCCATTTCTAAGATGGAAGAAAGAATGGATTAGAGGAAGAAAGGATTATTTAAAATAGTATAGGCAGGGCCGTACCTAGGGGAGGGCGAGAATGACCCCCGCCAAGGCACAAAAATGACCATTAAAAAACAAGGTTAGAGAGTTAGATTGGTACGATTTGCTGTTTAAAGAAAACAGAATTCAAGAATAAGTGTTCTGCGGGTGATTAAAAATTACGGGAGTTTGTTTCTGTGCATATAGATAACCAGTAGCTGCGTTTCGCCTTTCAGGCGGGTGATATGGCCGGGCAAGGATATATTTTTTAATATATTGTCGTCATTCAGGCAGAAGTCATTAAGTCCAAAACTATAGTTTCGAGATGTGTTCATTTGAAACTTAATTATTTTTGAGTCGTTGTGATAAAGAGTAAAAATTATTTTACAGGTTTTAGCTCCAACGGTTTATTTCCTGATGTTCAGATAGCAGGTTTCTATCACGAAATAATTAATAGCAAATTCTAATTGACTACAGTAGTCCGTCAGAAGGTTTTTGCGGATTTAGTGACTTCTGCCTGACCGACAACGATATGAGGATATAATCTGTTTCTAAATCTGTTTAGGGGGATGCATAAAGGTAGTTTTTCCGGAGAAATCATAGACGGAATGAAAAATTAACAAAAATCTACCAATTGGGGGGGGGGGGGGCAGCTTTGGCAGTTCTGCCAGGAGCGCAGGGTCCCCTGAGTATAGGGCATTATTAAGCACATTAAGAAGTATATCAACATCCTCAAATTTTTTATCTCATATCGACAGACCACAAGTAGAGAGGCATAAGTTTCTAAAAAAGGTGCTTTAAAATAATCCATGTATCTTCGAATAATTTCTTTCGATTAGCTATAATCAGATCTATATAACGCAAAACTGATTATTTTAAAAATAAATGTCCAATTTTGAAGCTATATGAAGGTTATTGCTAAGTAATCTACACTCATGTCCATAAATTAAGGATAATTCAGAATCACACAGAAATTGAACTCTAAAATAAAAATTTCACCTGTAGAATTATCACACACATCTTGAAGAAGAATATGCAAATTACAGGAAACCACCAGATGGCGCGGATAGTACGTCACAATGACGAGAGTGTAAGAGAGGGGTATATAAGGAATGGTGGCAAAGAAGTAAAATTGTTCACAAGCGCTTTAAAAGCCTTTCAATGCAATAACCGCATAGTTATGGCACAAAGGAAGCATTTGGATGATTTTTTACGTGGTAGAATTATCGGACGACTGGAATGTGGACGTACCCAGCTGGAAGTATCCGAGGAACTTGGAATCGCCCAGAGTGTCATCTCCAGGCTTTGGCAACGATTCCAAGATGATGGTAATGTGAGTAGATGTTACAGCACAGGTCGCCCCCGAGTTGCAACGCCGAATGAGGACCGGTATTTGGCAGTTACTGCCAAAAGAAACAGACGGAGCACAGCATCAGACCTGTCTCGTCAGCTCTCTTCAGCTACCGGTACGACAGTTTCAAGGCAGACCGTGTACAGACGCTTAGGGCACATTGGTCTATATGCTCGTAGGCCTGTCAGATGTGTTCCACTTACCGCAACTCACTGTCGCCTGCGATTAGCCTGGAGTAGAGAGCATGCATTGTAGACACCGCAACAGTGGTCTTGTGTGATGTTTTCCGACGAGTCCAGGTTTAGTTTGCAGTTTGATTCTCGCCGGATTTTCATATGGAGAGTGCCAGGTACCCGTTACCACCAAGAGAACACCATTGAACGACACCGTTACGGTGGTGCAGGATGGCTCGTTTCGGGAGGAATTATTCTTGGTTCCAAAACTGACCTGCATGTTCAGAGTGTAACGATGACAGGCCACATCTATCGGGATGTCATTCTGGAACAACATGTACGTTTGTTTCGGGGCGCCATGGGTGCTGAATTTAGGTTTATGGATGACAACGCCCGTCCTCACCGTGCAAACATTGTAGACGAATGCCTTCAATCGGAGGATATCACCCATATGGATTGGCCAGCATACTCACCGGACTTGAATCCAATAGAGCATGTGTGGGATATGCTTGGCCGACGAATTGCAGCCCGTCAACCCCCTCCCACCTGTCTACCGGAACTTCGGAGGGCATTGCTTGATGAGTGGTGTAATATTCCCCAAGATCAGATTGATAATTTGATACTCAGCATGCCTAGGCGTTGTAAGGCCTGTATTGCATCGTCCGGGAGACATACTCCGTATTAACCATCATACTAACCATGTTATACTGTTTTTTGTAAATAGGTTCTTTTTTGAAATTTGCTCCAGGGAGTAAATATCGCAATTTTTATTAATTATGTCAAACATATAGCATCTGTTTTGCTCTTTACCTTTTGTTTAATAAATAGACTTTACAAATAAGTCAAATTTGTTTTGCTTCTGTCTCTTTCTTTGCCTGAACTTCATTATCCTTAATTTATGGACATGAGTGTAAATGACAAGCTAAATAATCGTAAACCACGATCATATGACTCAGTGTATTATTCTGTAATACCTCTAGTGTTTCTGCGATTCTCTATAAAATTAGCTTGAATGACGCACTGGGATGATTAAAACGAGCGGAAGATAAATTTATTATTAAATAAGACAAGACAGATGACATAAATTTGTAGAAATTCTGCACCAATAGTAGTGAAATCACTTCAGGCGTTCAGTCACATAGCAAATGTAATTGAGCATGTCGTCTAATACGTAACTGTAAGCTGCCTAACTCTGTGATGTGACATCAGGTCATTTTTTTTTCCTCCTACAAGATCCGCCATGGATTCCAAAACTAAATTGCCACAATTCACTTGACTTGCATCCTGTGAGCGTGAATTGACTCCTTTAATATAAATAGTAAATCATAATTCTCACATGTTCCCGCAACATTTCAATTGCATCTGATTGCGCAAGATGATCGTAATCGCTTTCATCTTACGCTTAACAACTAGGGATGGGAAAATCCTATCGGTTTAAACCGAAAACCAGGTGTTTTTTTTTTTGTTTCGGTTAACCTGTTTTATTTTTCGGTTATTTTTTGTCCCGGTTTAACCGGTTATTTTTTAAATCCAATAAACGGTTTAAAAAAACCGGGTCGGAAAATAGGCTAGATTTTAGGTTCGATCAGACTAAAATTTACGAAGTTCTAGAGCTTTGAATTTCATCATCTTAGGCCAATCACCGACAACCGCTTCCTCGAGGTGCCTGTTGGTTAGCGAATGACTAAAAAAGTCTTTATGAACAGATAAATATTGGTCAATGGATTGATTTCCTGCAGAAACAATACTAATGAAAAAAATTTGTCTGCAAACGGCGTCTGTTTTTTGTAGCCAAAAAATATTTATCTTTAGTCGGAAGTTCTGCGGCTTCAGAAAGATTAGTATCTACGTTGAATGATGTTTCCGATGAGAGGTGTCGACTCACGGATCAACACATTGCTGAAAAAAGCCTTTATGAGCAGATTAGATGATAATTATTGTCCAATGAATTAATTTCTGGTGGAAACAATGTTAATAAAAAATTTTGCCTATAATATTTACTTATTGTAATAATTACTCATTTATTATTATTACATATTGCGTTAATCACTTATTTATAATCATTACTTATTGTATATTATTATTAATAAAAAATTTTGTCTACAAACGTTGTTTCTTTATAAAAAGAAAAACGAAAACAGGTTATTTCAAAAACCGGTTATTTTGAGAGGTTAAAACCGGAGCTGAAAAAAAACGGTTGCTTTTTAAATAACCGCCATCCCTATTAACAACCGCCAATTAATTAATGAGCCATAATATTTTACCAGTAACCTTCTAGCATCGATACTGTGAGGTGAGGAAGATCTTGCTTTTATAAGATTTTACAAAAAAAAGTCTGAAAACTTAGTTACGGTTCGAGAAACCGCAATGTTACTAAAGTTTGGAAACCTTTGTTCTGTTGTCACATTTGTCGAAAAACAAACCAGACTCCTCCAAACTAATCATAAAATGCTTGCCATGTTTCATTTGTGCTTTAAGCTGAAGTTTATTTTTTTATCTCTGTAAAGAATGTTTTCAGATGCACGTTATCAGTGGTTCACGGTAGAAGTGAAAGTTTTAGTTTAGTTTAGTTATATTAACGTCCCGGTTTGAAGCAACACTAGGGCTGTTTGGGGACGGACCTCGTAATTTTGAACCGCGGTTAGATGACGAGGACGACACCTGAGCTGGCACTCCCTCTCCAAACTTCCGCACCACACCAACGGGAGGACGTTTGACCACTACGTATAATTTAACGTGCAACAGGCCCCATACACGGCGGATCTTTAGTGGAATCGAGTCTCGAACCTGGAAAGCTCCGGCCCCAAAGCGAGACCTTACCACTAGGCCACGGTAGGAGTGAAAAACTTTTCAATGGGAGCAGTTCTTCTAACGATAGAGTCGCATGACAGACGCAACCGAGCATACCTTCTAAAATCTAATTGCCCATTGCCATGTGCCTTATGCTAGGTTGTGACATCACTTACTCTTTCGATCAGCAAGCTGAACAATGGGTTCCAAAATTAATTTGACGTGCCTCACGGGAGCACGAATTGTCTCCAATGAATAAATGCCCCAATGAAATGACTGCATTGATTAAAAGCTCAAACGAATCGATTCCATTCATCGAAAGTTCTGATGAATTAACTCCATTGATTAGAAGCTTAATAGATTTGACCCCAGTGAATAAAGGCTTGATTGAATTGACTCCATAAAAAGGTGCATTGAATTGACTCCATAAAAAGGTGCATTGAATTGACTCCAT
>BGPR01000126.1:778061-800326 GCA_013235015.1 Araneus ventricosus
TTGAATTGACTCCATAAAAAGGTGCGTTGAATTGAATCCAATAATTAACTGATCTATTGAGTTGACTGCATTGGTTAACCCTCTGAAGACGGCCGCATGCGTAAAGTTACGAGAAGCTGCCACACCCGCGTGTCAGTTGTCCTCAAAGGGTTAAAAAATTTAAAATAATGGAGAACAATATTTTGGACTAATATAAACAGTTTTCATATCTATTTGCGAAATTTCATGGTTATTTGTTTCTCAAATATTGAAACTCTGTGCGTATCGAAAATGGAATCAATTCATGTTCACGCTCAAATACGGCACGTCAAATTAATTTTAAAATGCCTTGCGCAATTTGTAGGAAGAAAAAGGGCGTGATGTCATAGAACAGCTAAGATAGCTTGCAGTTACATTTGTCACATGACTTTGACGTCACATTAATTTACTCTATTAGCATAGCATTAAAAGTAGTTCAAAGGAAACATGCCCACATTTGTGTCCATCTAGAAAAATATCTTCCAGACAGCGGTTTTTCTTGCATCGCAGCAATTTTTTGTTGGTTTAAAGTTTTCAGTTAATTTCTAGTTTTATTAACTCAAAACTTTTGTTCAATTTACTAGAATTATAAATAATAATATTTCAAAAAGCAACCAGATGTTTCAAATAATTTTGCTGAAATTCTTTAGGTTTCTATCAACATAACAGAAAATTTAAATTATATTATTAATCTAACTGATTATTAATATATTTCATCTGACGTTTCGAATTTCCAACACAATCAAATTTTTCACAGTATATAAAAAATCATAACTTTGCATTCATATGATATAAAAATATTCTAAATCTTTTATGCTTCAACGATAAAATTCTAAAGCTTCCTTCCATTTTTTTATCCTCCAGAGAATTTTCATTGTTGCCAGAGGTATTCAAAGAAATATAACAGTACTCTTCTAAAACTTCTTTGCTAAACTTTCCCGCTTTATTCTTTGCTTTTCCTTTGGTAAACTTTCAAAAATGCACGCGCAAAGATATTTCATTCTTTTTGAAATTTTATAGGAAGTTGAGAGAAATAAAATTTGAATAAAATCCTAAAATATGAGATTTTGCATTGAAATGTAGCAGAAATGTCTAAAAATATCTGAGGAACTTTTAGAACTGGAGACTCGTGGCAAGCTTGTAATTTATTTGTAAACTTCATCAGCAAGATAGATTTTTCGGTGCAGAAGTCCATTAAACTTCTTTGCGACCTTTATGTTATTTCAGAAGTTTAATTTGGTGTAATTAAGTTAGAATAACGTCCCGTTTTCAAAGCTGTACGAGGCTGTAGCTTGAATTTTGAACCTTGATCTGATGACAGGAACAACAAATGAGACAGCACTACCTTCTTCAAAATTCCTCACCATACCAATGTGTCATACTTTCCCCGGTGCCATGTTAATTTTTCGATATCATTAACTTTCATGCATACTGCCGAGACGAATGCACTTCAAATCAGTAAGAAGATGCTCGGCTCCAAAGATTTAACGTGCACCAGGCACGTATATGGAACTGATTCTCTGATAGAATAGGGGTCTCGAATTCACAACCTTCCAGTCCAGACCCGATACTCTGACTCCTCACCTATGCTACCCATATTTCTAAAGCGAGATGCATATTATATCTGTTTATTGGAACTCATGACTGCAAATTTATACGTGAAGAAAAAACTTTGTACCCCTTTTTAAGCACATTGCGCGCACGGAGGAGTGTGAGATTTGGCATAGTTAAAGTTCATATGGAGAAGGAGTGCAGAAAGATAAAAGTTATGTATAATTATGTGTTACAAATACATTAAATAAAACAAAACATTCATTGTTTACGTTCATACTGAATGTCAAACACATAAAAGTCTGTGGCCAACAGTCGGACAACGTTTATTTTTTAAACGCCCGGTTTTTTTTGTTTCAATAAAAAATATATAAAAAATACGAAGCACGTATTCTTTATTTCATTTTTCATTTTTGGTATTAATTTCTTATTTAAATTTTATATAATTTGAAAAAGATAGGCAAATTAACTGTGTAGCCTTGGCGAAACCTGGCCAGTATAGCAATAAAAAAAAGCCCCATGGAAATGTCAAAAAACGCGTTATTGTTTTTTAAATATGACTTAGCCAAGCTATTGCCTCATTTTTCTTATCGTTCGTATTTTTCAAATAATTCGAAAATTAATGCATAATGACACGCTCGCAGATGACGTAATGGAACAAAATTCAAAAAAAATATATGCAATGATTACAGAGGTATACTCTTTGGCAAAAGAACCTCAATAACGTTCAAACTTAAAAATTTAATGAATTACGGTTGAATTTCGACCGCTGGGTGACCTCTAGTTTAAAATAATTCCGTTTTACTAATTTTAAGGAAACTGACAGATAGATAGGTGTGAAAATTTATACGAACATACTTTAGAGCAGTTGCAAATAAAAATTGATATTACCAGAAACAAATTTAAGGTTATTATGTGTTAGCAAAAATTTTGCCTGGAATTTAATCTACTTATGGAATTATTTATCACATTATAGAAGCATGTCTGGTAAGATTAAAAATTCTCCATAATGCAAAATCTTTGAGAACACTGTAATTACTGAAATCATCGACTGAAATCATGAACTGATTTTGTTTTATCCGTCTCTTAATATAAATCAAAGTCCATCGTGACACTATTTACTCAATGGAGTCAATTCATGCGACGTCACAATCATTTGACAAACGTGCGACTTTTTCTGCAAAAGGAAAAAGCATTAACCCTCCCCAAAACATCATCATGTTTGCATATGATAATATACTTTCCATTATAAACGCATTTAATGTTTCATTCACACACTGCATAATAAAGGGTGTCCCAAAAGAGTGGAACAAGCATTTATTTCCTTAAATATTGCAACTAGGCATATACTTCTAATTACAAAGTTTCATTAAATAAGCTAGGAATTTGTGTGAAAATACTTTGGAATCTGTGGAAGTGGAAAATAAAAAGTTAAGAAAACAAAATTTGTATGTTTTCCCCATAGACCAAAACTGTCAAAGAGTAAAATGTTCCTCTTGCACTTATCTGTGTATAAACTAAGTTTCACGATTCTATCTGAAAAACTTGCAGAGATATATTAATTTTTAAATTTAATGGGACTGCTCACAAATTTATATGGAGATGTTTATTGCAGAAATGCACATTTATTCAAGAAAGAAAATTGCGAAATGCAAATATTTGTCTAGTCCAGTCATTAAGGATTGAAAAAAATTTGCCAGTGGCGCATACTGTTACTCAGTTTCATCGGCAGATCGTTGCAACTATCGACTTGATAAAGAATGTAAGGACAACTTGAGAAAATAAAATTTAACATAAAACAGGAAAATATATTTTAATATTGTACAAGAATAAATTATTTGCTCTTAGTGTTGTGCGTATTATCAAGTTTTACCTAAAGGCAGTGGCGACTCTCCCTATATGGTTGCAGAACTAGCTAAAATTATTTGAAAATTCGTAGTTTCGTTTTTATTCTTATTTGCTTACTTCTCCGCTCTGAGATTTCGATTAACAACGAAGATAGATAAAAGCTAGAAAAGAAGACAGAAAATGAATGAAAAAAGTAAGACAGGCATAGGGTTGGGATGCACAGCAAATATTGTCCTTTATTTTGGAAACTACCAAAATTCGCTCATTAAATTCAACTAAGTGGCATAATGGGCGAAGGAGAACAGCTATCTTTTCTGTCTTTGAACTTAGCTAGAACTAGATTTTCATGACTTATTTGGGAACGTCAGTCTGCTCAATACCACCCAACAAGACCAAGACAACCGCCAGAGCGCCAGACGTGACAAGCGAATTAACACTAGTTGACAAATATAAGGTAAAAATTGTTTCTTTTGTTTATATATATATATATATATATATAAGATCAGGCTTTAAAAAGGTGAAATGCAGTCCATTTTGATCATAGAAGAGACCATTTTTGATTAAATCTTCTTTTATTCAGGCATTACGTTATTTCTTCATAGTTAAAGTATTTAATTTTTACGTAGCTCCATGACCAGTATTCAGAAGTTTACACCCGAGCGGCGCGTTGTTGTTGAAAGCTTACATGCTGGCGTGAAAAAAGGGCAGAAATGAATGCGCAGAACGCTTAAGTACCCAGAAGAGGGAATTTCCCCTTTAGAACTCGTGACTTGAAAAGAAAGTTGTAGTGTGTTTATTATGATGAAAGTAGAAGTATTTAAAATGAGGTGTCGTTAAGATTATTTAGGAAAGTTAAAAAATTAAAATATCACATATATATATATATATATATAATCTTGCTTTATTCTTATTGATGTATAATAGAGACGTATGAATGAATGAATGAAAGAGCGAATATTATTTTGAATGGACGCATGTATGAGTTATCCAATGCAACTAACCATATTTAATCTTTTAGAATCACCCCCTCCAGTTAGTTATATGTCAATTTATGTTTAAATCAATTTTTTCGTAAGGTCCATTGGTAAGTAATTTTTAGTATCGGAGATTAAAGACCCTGAGTCCACGCGCTCCGTGTAAACCCATTCATCTCTAGTGGTAACTGGATTTTGGAATGCTCTTGTTTGGTATTAGGCCAAATAATGTTCTTTTTTTTCTTTCGATCTCATCCAAAGTTCGCCTTCTCTCTCTTGGTTTTTTTTCTTCGGCTTCTCTTTCACTCGCTGTTTTTAGGTTTCGGATTCACTTTCATGTTGCCTCCACGGGAACTTGGCTGGTTACTATGTATTTGTTTTATGATGTTAAAAGTCACTCACTAAAAATAAAGGACTGTAAATTTCTAAAATGCAATTCAAATAATTACAACTACAAGCTTGGACTATTTGAAGTTAAAGCTATATTTGAAAAATTGTATTTCGATTGTATTCTAGTAATATTTTTATAGCACTGCTTGCTTCTGAGCAGATTGAGCCTCACTGCTTATATATGACCGTGGATATTTTTTCGAAGGTTCAAAAAATAAACTATTTTTGTAAATACTTCAATTAATGTATTATTTGCCTATTTTTTAGATTTACAAGAACTAATAAATACATAGTTATTTCCTGTTCCTGTCCTTTTAATAACTTATTGAAATATGTATATTATCCATAAAATTTACATTGAAAGACTAGATCAAACAGCTGTGAGAGGTGTGGAAAACTGGTCTAAGTCAATAAATTTGTCTTCTTATATCTCTGTAATTTTTGAATATAGAAGAGTACAACTTTGTATGTGAATAGATGATAAATATAAGAGAAACATTTTACTAATTAACATTTTTACACTACGGGGGCCGTATAAAAATTTAATTTTGTAACTTTTTATTATCAATCCTCTTAGAAGTGAAAGTAATTTCATACAAATTCTTACCTTATTGTATGAAACTTTGTAATTAGAAGTATATGTCTAGTATCAATATTTAAGGAAATAAACGCTTGTTCTACTTTTTTGGAACGCCCTGTATGCTTATATACAATAGCACATTTCCTTTGTTTTTAATCTACAGTCAGTATCAATGACGATACGTGGGAAATAATGAACGATCCACCACCGATTAAAGATGTTATATGTTTATCTACGAGTCACACAGTTTTAGATCAAAAATTAAAATTTAAAGATTAAAATTTAAAGATCAAAAATTAAAATTTAAAGATTTTCGTTTTCAAGCGTCGAGTTTCATTAAATATAATAGAAATCAACTACTGATTTTTAACACTTAATTTGTTCAAATTTATCAATTGCTTTTAAATACATTTCCCCCGACATGAGTTGTCATTGACTATGATGTCTGTCTGGTTTCAAGATAAGCTCGAAATGCCATCTATCGAAGATCAAGACAATGAAGTCAATTCATACATGCGTGATAGATAACAATTTAATTTTTGCAATTTAGTGCGCACCTTGCATTTTCTGCTTGTACTATTTTATCACAGAATAGAACACCACTCCATACCAATGCGTTTAGAATAATTGAGATCCTCGATCAGTTGAATGACTTGGACTATAAGAACTAAGGGTGAAAATAATGACTTGAATAGAATACCATCATCAGCATCAAAATTTTTTTCTGTAACGTTTTTACAAAAACAGCTTATTTTAAAATGTGCTACTTTGAAATTACTTCTCCATTGCATTTCAATTCATGCTCAGCTGTCACATGACAAAAGCACAGTTCCACTTTAATTTAGTAATCCTTTTCGTATTTTGCAAGAGAAGAAAAAGACGTAACATCACATTAAAGCATGAGGTTAGATGTTAGAAGGAGTATGTAGTTACATTTATAAATATGATTGTATCGTTATGTGAAGCGACACTATCCACTCAACAAGTGGAAAATTAAATTGTAAACTTACTTACTAACTTTGCCATGAAATCCTCATTGTCATCAGTTATGATAAAACTGGTGTTCCAAGCTTGAATTTTGTGTAACTGTATTAATAAAGAGTGAAATATGCAACAATACCAATTACAAAAAATATTCTGTGGCCACAGAAAAAGTACGCCATGTCCAATAACACCGCCTGGAACTATTTTCTTGATCATTTCAGAAACTAGTTCAGATTCTTGTGTCCTCCCTTAATTGGAACACCTAATATTCTGTGCCAGCTGATAGCAGAACAGGACGAAATGAGCGAGGCGGGAGTTCTCCGTATTTGATTGACTCTTCTCTGGAACTCCTTTTAGCGTAAATGCGAAAGATACAGTTGCCGTCACCAATCATCATAAAGAAAAGTCAATGGATTCGGCTTCTTCCCGGCATTGAGTCGGATCGAATTACTGACTTTTGGATGCTGAACAGAAGGTGCTATTCCCTCATATAGCCTACAAATGGGCTATCCATAAAAGGAATACTTGGATTCATTTTCCTATTTAATTAAGTTTTCCTATAAAAAGTAGAAACAGAGAAAGTATGGTAATCTTTTAAAAAATTCAAGATCGAGATTTGAGTGCGATACTACTATTTAGGCCTCCTTTTTTGGAATTTTGTTTGTTTTTCCTTGTGTATGGGAATACAATAACTCAAAAACTTGAAGAGCTGTATGGATGATGTTCGGCATGACGTAGATTTGTAACAAATTTTAGACCTGAAATGCGTCAACAGTAGGAGGATCTTCTTCTAAACTCGTTTAATAGATTTTCTTCACTGTGCATGCATGTCGCCAATCATGTTAAACGAAAATATTATATGTTTTATTTTTTAATTTTTGCTTTTACTTACGTGCGCATTACTCCTCAGTTTAGTGAAAATATTATTTAAATTTATTAGCGTACAAGCCAAGTGACTACAATGAAAAACGAATTATGAGATAGTGGAAATTAAGTAAAAAAATAGCATGATATATATATATATATATATATATATATATATATATAATCAAACTAGCATCATCGAAAAGTTTTCTCTTTTTTATATATAATTGTTGCGATGACGCAAAATTCTTCGTGGACTAGTCTCCGAAGTTATCACCTATAAACATCAAAATTATGAAATCAGAAAGCACTAGTGACAAACTGCTTATGGGAAAGATAGCGTTGGGAACTGTTAGAGGATTTTTCGTTCATACCAAGAGAGATTTGAGGCAATATGTGGTTCCAAAACACTTAGGTACAATGGGATCAATTGACATGACACAGTCGCAAGATAAACATAACGGCACGTGTCATCTGACATCTAACTTCACGTTGTTATTACACTATGATTTGACGTCACGTTCGTCTTCTTCCTGCATCATAACAAGTAAAAGCTAAAATTATATTCGCGAGGCTCATTTTACGTGTATCAGGTCATCATGAATGTTCTTTATTATTTTTTACCACACATCATATTAACATACGATATGAAAATATACAAAAAATACCCAATACACAATTTTTTAAATATATAATCACAAAATTATTATTTTTGGTGCATAATATCTCATATAAATCGTTTAAGTTTTTCTTCTTCTAAAGAGAATATTTCCTTTATTTCAGTTAACGGATAAATTCAGGCCACAAGGGGTATAAATTTTGATTATGTAGTTATGCCATCGACAGAAAATTTATCCATATTAGAACTCCGATGGCGAGTGGCCTTCGAAAAAGTTCGCCATTCGAGTTCTCTTCCAGTTCTTCCATTCTAATTGTTTTTCTTTTATATTCTAATTGCTTTCTTTTATGTGGTTTAATTATTTTAATTATTAGAGCCCGATTTTTTTTGTTTGATTCTAAAGTGATTTGTTGGTTAATTGTAGGACGATATTGTTGATGCAATCACTGGATGCTGCTGCGTTGGCGTGTGAAAAGGTGTATTGTTATAGCTATTGTTTACTTCTTCTGTTTCTTCTGTATTTTTTCTTTTTTTGTATTCGATTAAGCAGTAGAAAATACATGAATGTTTCACAAGGTAAAATTTTTCCTGTAGTAGACGGGTGAAAACCGTGCCGAAAGAGATCTTTTTAACCAGCATCAGTTATTTATGAAAACGAATAGGAATTTTTTAATATTATTACACCTTTTGTTGCTCATTCAAAGAAAACAATATTTGTGATCCTCGCAATAAAAATTTATTGCTCTTAAAATTTGTAAATCAACAAATTTAAAATAAATAATTTTAATTTCATTTGAATTAAGATGTCTTAACTACAATGTTGAGAAAGTACACACCAAATAGCAAAAGTTCTATTAGTATGTTGTTAATGACTTGTTAATATGCACTGAAAAGCTAGTTTTGTAACAGAAGTTGTAACAGTCCAAGTTTCATTACGTAAATTATCATACAGGATTACTACAAAAGAATGCCCCGATATTTAAAGGCTGTATCTCTAAAAAAATCTCGGAGCATCATACGACAAATCATTCTAGGTGACGCTCTGAAATTGCATTTCTTTTGCTAGCGCTGTGCACTGGAATATTTACGAGCACAATTCAACCGTTCCGCACCAAAAACGATCGTTAATGTCAAAATCCTATTAAAATTGGTTCACCTCCTCAATTTTAATCGGATTTTCGGAAGTCTGAATGTTCAACCATTCTGGATGTCTAACCGTCCCATTTGGGCTACAGGGTCATGAATGCTGAAATGTGACTGGTGTAGACACGTGGGGAAGGGACGAGGCTCTCTCGCTCTCGATGAACTCGGAATAGGCAGAGGGAGAAGTAGGTGTAGTAGGAATCGGAGCGACCCGTAGAGGATGGATCTGCATAGCGTGGCGCTTCCGTGAATGACCTGCCTAAGTGGATGGGCTAAAAATGAAATGGCATGGAATGTCACCAAGCTATTTGAGTGAGGTGAACCGCTCATGAATGACCGTCTTAAGAGTACCCTTCATCTATCTGCAAAAATGTGTTTTTTGTTTCCAATTTACATCAAGATGCCAAGCACAACGGAAGGCCTTTCAATAGATGAAGGATCGTGAGTCGGTTTCTACAATTTAGTGAAAGATGTCCCTCCTTGCAAACAAAAATTTTGTTATGTGTCTAAAGAAGTTATAGATGGTATGAATTCCGTAATGTAACACCAGATATGCTGCATTGATGAGCATGTCTGGTGTTACATTACTTTGGTGTTACATTGAGCATTTATGAATTCATGCTATTTATAACTTTGTAATATTATTTTTGAAGTGATTGGTGAACCAAGAATAGCTTTTATGGTTTGTAAGTATAGCCTTTCAAAGTAGGTGTAATCATTTATAATCTCCTTGTTTTGTTGTTATAGAAAAAAAACTGTGACAAAAACTGTGGAAAAAAGCGACGAACATTGCGTGTCTCGTCATTGATCTCATATAAATATGTTGATGTCCTTCATGGGCGAAGTTTTGCTTAAAAATACTCTAAATTTTTGTGATTAAATATTCCCGTTTATTTACAAGTGTTCTTTTATCTTTAGATGGTTTATTTGTCGTTTCATTGCATATATCTTACACTTTCGCAAGATCATAATTCGGCATTTGACAAAGGAACATTAACTAACAAAATGTGTAGACCTCCTGGGGGTTTTCCCCCCCAAGCTGGTGGTAAGACAGAACCATCAGACAATATCCCACCAAAATTACTGTCTCAGAAATTTTTCACTACTATACATGCTTTTTCTTCCGAATGTTACGGCAATTTCTTCATCATGATAATAAAAGCGCCCAAATGAAATAAATAAAGTTAACTTCAAAGAAAATTTGTTGACCAGGCATTGGGATTGCATCATATTTTACAGAAATTAAAAAGCCTTAAAATGCGAACTTCGAGTTTTAACCCTTTCTAAGGCCGTGGGAATATACTTCTCGCCACATTCATCAATTTTTAAATGCATTTTTTAAAGTTGGCGTAAGTTCTCGCCAAATTTTTCGCTGAAACAAAAACCTGGATATTCCAATTTCTTATCTCAAACCATAAAGAAGTGTCTTGTCTTGGTAATTAATTATTAATTAATAAAATTAATTAGCAAAAAATAATGTCATCCAATAAGCTAACTGAATTTCTTTTGTTAAATGAATCTCAATACCAAAGTTATTTTATTATACCACTACTAGAAAAAAATAGCCTTATAAAGGGTTAACACATTTTTAGTGTTTTCAATAATTACCAGCCAGCACTAAGTATGCAAGCAAAAAACTGTCAATGCAGGATTTGTGAGCTGACCAAAAATGGCCAGACCGGTTCAGACACACATTCCCCATTCCATCAGTCCCTTGAACTTGATCCCTGTTCCGAGACGTCCCAGCATTAATACCCCTTCTCGAAACGAGGATCTTCTCCGACGCCCACACGGGTCTCTTAATGGACAAGGGGGTGGCCTTCGAAAGAAATCTGACGATTATTCGGTTACGTTGCTTCGAATCCCCCATAGCCGACCGGCCTCCCCCTAAAAACCGTGTCACTTTGCGGTGAATGGTATTAAAGTGCGCCGTTTCAAAAGTGGGGAAGTAAAAAGTAAAAAAGTCAGCACAGGGAGGCAAAATGGTGCTTCGTATTCTGAACGGGGAGTGGAACGGTATATTTCTCACTGTAACCGGGTATAAGTTAGTGGCCTATCCTTTAAAATTGCTTTAGAGAAAGACTGCTGCGCAAGCAAAAAATTGAGCGTATTTTTCTACTTCTGTGCATAGAAATCATATCTGAAACAAAATCGTAAGATTTACATTCTTTTTTTAAGGGAGGGTTCAATAAAAAATGAGATGGAAAGAAAAGTTGATGTAGAATTTTAGACGCCGAGGATTTTTTATTTTAATGTTTGAAAGATGGGGTGTGAAAAAGAAAGTTATTTCGTGTAAGTGGTTAAGATTAAATTCCCCCTTTATTACATGTTTTTATATTAATATTGGAATAGCAAACAATGATATGGTTTTTATTTTAATAAAATTCAATAAAGGTATTCACAATCATTGAATTTAGACACAGGTGGAATGATGGACGAAGTAATCCTGTAGAGCAACTTAACTTCGTGGTCAGAATGTTTCAAACACAGAACTGCAAAAATTAGCAGCAATTTTGTTTTTAGGGGGAGGAGTCAGGATTTTTTTTTTTTTGGAGGGGGGGTGAACCGAAGAAAAAGTTTCTTTATGAACTCCATTTAAAGCATCTTTTTCACTTGCGTTATCACATGGATCACTAATTTGTTTAGTTAAATTAATTTCCCCTTTTTGAAACTACACGAAAGCTGCTGTGACACTGGCATCATAATTTTGAATTATAGTTAGATGACATGGATGATACTCCAAACATCCTCACCAAAATGAGGATGTTTGACCCTTGATAGATTTAACGTTTAGCAGGCCAATTACAAAGTAGATCTTTAGAGGAATTGTGCCTCAAACACGCGCTCTTGAATCGTTAATCGGGGATTTCCCTATTACGTGGATGAAATATTCTCAGGTTAGGGGCCGTTCAAATATTACGTAAGCATGTTTTTGGCAATTTTTGACCCCCCTCCCCCCTTGTCAGCAAAAATAAGCAAATCGCAAACCCCCTCCCTCCCCTTAGGTGCTTACGTAATATTTGAACGGACCCTTATTGTAGTCAGGGCCGTCTTAACAGATTTGAGCGCCCTGGGATAGAGTAATTTGGGGCCCCATCAGAACGGTAACAGGAATCTGATTTTCTATGGCCTGACTTTTTTATTATTAATAAAAGAATCAAAAATTCTATACTCAGTACTATTTGGGTATTTATTATTGTGTATAAAAAAGTTACTTACATTGAAATAATTCAGGAAATTCTCATAATCAAACAATATCATCGTTTTTAAAATAATCGCACTACACTTTTCAAACTGGAGAAGCTTTCATGCCTAAAGGAACATAGTACACAGTTTGATATAGGCTTAAAGCCTAGGCTTCAAACTTTTATATTTCATGCTTTTAATAAGTCATTAATAAAAAGAAACTGAATTTTTTTTTTCATTCAACAAAAGTCTTTCTCTTTCGCATTATAATAGCCAAAACAAGAACAATAATGCATCTTTTCCACCCAAAATGTTTGCATAATTTGTGAACACTACTTCATTACAAAACGCAAGATAAATGACAGTATCCGAAGTCTGTTATACAGTGTAAAATGTAATTATGTATTAGATGACATGCGCAGTTATGTTTGTAATGTTATTGTGAGGTTACATAAAAGGACTCAATACAATCTTCTTAAACCTAAGTCCACCACTCATTCTTAGCTTTCTTCGATGCTTACGCTGGAATTACTAGAACTTTAAAAAAAAAATGAAAGCTTTAGCCCATAGAATATAATGATATTCTATGGGCATAGAATATCATTATATTCTATGGGCATATTGAAATATGTAAGCAAATGAATGCCTTTTCCTCTGAGTTAAACTTCTTTGGAAAAATATCTCTTACATCTCAAAAAAATACTCTAAAGTGTTTTTTTAAAAAAACGATTTACTTAAAATTCCGCATCTAATTTAATTTCCAAAAGCTACCTCATAAGATTATATTCAATTTTTCGGTTACTTATTCCATTTCTTAACCAGTTTTTATATGTTGCCATTGAAAAAGAGAAAATTTTGGTGTCCGCCATATAACTATGTAAATTAACTCCTGAATTTAATCTAAATCACATCATGCGTGAAATTTTGAGAGATTTTAAACATTCCCTAAGGCGCAAAAATCAATTTCTGCGACTGAAAGCAAAGTTTAAACGTGTTAGTCGAATATGAGACGAGAGGTGAATTTCAATACATTTAAATAAAAAAATCCGGATGAAATATTTCATTCAAACCGTAAATATCAAGCAAAGTATCTTATCAAAAACACCAAATTTCATAATTATACAAAATATTTCTGAGATATCAGTCATAATTTAACTATTCCTAAAGTTTAATTTTTTTTTTACTTACGCATATACAAAGTATGCAGAGGAAAAATATTGCCAAAACAAAAAAAATTCGATGCCGAGATTTTGATGAATCTGAACGTTTCAATCTCTCTGAGCTAGAAAAAATATATTCTTTCTTTTCTTTTCCATTTTTTCTTTCTGTGAACTCAAAAACCCAACAAGCTAGGCAGATGAAATTTGGCATGCCATCTTCACTTCAAAGTTGTAGATTTCTATCAGATTTTGGACAAAATCAATCTAATGGAATTCTGCCGTCGGTAAGCGTGTGAGCACAATAAATCAAAAACGCAACGAGTTAGACAGATAGCATTTGGCACGTGGTTTTATTACTACATAAACTGCTTCAGATTTTGGAGTGAAACCGTCAACGGGTTGACTGACTGTCTCTTCCTATGAATGTGAACGCGGGAACTCAAGAACACAACAAGCTAGATGAGTGAATTTTAGTATATGATCTTCACACCCTAATTGTAGATCTGCATCTAGTTTTGGACGGTATCTGTGAAAGAGCAGACTGTCTGTTTCGTTTTTCTGCCCAATGTGTACGTGAACACGATAAAAGCACAGGCTAAATAAATGATTTTTATTATGTGGTCTTGATACCGAATAACCATAATTTTATTAATTCTATGAACACCAGAATTCTATAAAAAATATTATTATTTTCTATTTCAAATACGTTTTCCAGGGAAGGAAGAGTCCACAAATGTAATAACATTTTTATTTTATTTTTAGAAATCTCTCCAGTCAGGATCTGTCCACATTTCAGTTACCTTAGTTACAAAAAAAAATACTAACGATTATTGTACTATATGGTGAAAAATGTAATTATATCACCTACAAATGCATTCTAGTTCAACAAACCGAGAGAACTTAAATGGAGTACTTTATAATGTCTAATTTGCTGCTCGGAACAGAGCTTGCGTTGATCTTCTGCCCGTACGCTCTCAAATAATCAAACCAAAGTAGGAAAAACCAGGATTCCCGGAAAATTTTGCAGCAAAAACTCGGCGTTTCCGAAAAGGACTGGCCTGTCGCCCTGATTTCATTGATTAACACAAATTCCTCTTTCTTATCTTTCACAGAATTTTTCACACTTGTAATTATAAATTATGTTTTTTCTATTAATTCGAAAAATTTATGCACCTTTTGTAAAACCGTTTCGCTCAATATTGCTACAGTGATGTTTGTTCTCTTCTTCTCCGATGTTTTTTTTTATGTATCCTTTCCCTTTTTTCGTATATATTTTCTTTCTTTTTCCCTGAAGGTATTTTGTACCTTTTCTTCTGTATAATTTTAATTTCTTGATTATTGAAATTTTGATTTTCATTTCTTGATGGAGTTCAGTACATTTTTTATTATTATTATTATTATTTTATCATTATTATTTTATTAATTATTACTTTGTTTTATCTACTTCATTTCATTCTTTTTAATTTTTTTGTTTGGCTTTTTCTGCTTTTAATTTTCTTCTTTACTTTTATTTTTATCTTTTTTCTGTAAAGAATTGTCTTTCAAAGACTGAATTGCTTTGTATACTTACTTCCGTAAGTCTCGTGTTGAACATTTGTGGCGCACGAGGAGTATGTCATGCTTAATAATAATAATAATAAAGTAGGAAAAAGAATGGAAAGGAGGAAAGAAAGCAAAAAATGAAAATCGATTCGGTCTTAAATTAAATACTAACGGCCACGGCTCCGAAACCATTTATCACATATAGTCAACGATTTTTTAATATTGTTTTTTTAAATGTGCTTTAATAATTCTTTGTTTGTTTAGATGTTCAGACGTTTTGAGGCACAAGAGCCATTAGTTTGGTTATGTTGCGCCAAACAAAAGTGAAAGTGATATCAATGAAAAAGAAATTAAAACAATGGTGGAATGTCAGAAGTAAAAAAAAGCAATCAGTAAAATAAAACCAAAATTTAAATCAGTTAATAAAACTCTATTGACCTTAATTGGCAAAAATTTGAACATGAGGCGCCTTACCAAGTAAATTCGACAAGGAAATTGAGGTCGTTTTGAAGAACTGCAAATACTGGGCATCAAAGTTTGGGCATTCTGATAATATATGACGAGCATTCATATGACAGTTACATAGTGGACGCGTTGTAGATGGTTAAATCGAGTGTGACCTGTACGCAGACGACTTAATGGTATCTGCTGTCCTGTTCGTAAGGGACGGTCAGAGTTGTACAATAGATTTTACTGAATGAAGTTTATGCTGTCCTGTTCGTAAGGGACGGTCAGAGTTGTGCAATAGATTTTACTGAATGAAGTTTATTATTCGACTCCGGTTCCTACTGCCCCTGCCATTGGAAAAAAAAAATTACGTGATTTCTTAAATCCCCTACAGGTATAGTGATATTAAATGGAACAACTGCCGTAGTTCTTGTCTGTAATTGATTCAACTTGGCATTTAACAAATTATCATTTAAAAAGTAAAGCTTTATCTCGAGGATTGAATGTCGATTTCGCATGAACAGTTGATTAAAATATATTTTTAACGAATTTTAATTAATCCACTCAGGGTTTGTCTACCTGCCGATATTGTTGAAAGAGAAGTTAAACAGGAGAAATTTCCTTAAATAAATTTACTAATTAGCCAAGAATGGAAAAGGAAATCACTAAGAAGAATTTTTAATTTGTCCTTTTGTTACGGTCATTTTTAGTATTTCAACAATACATCATCAATTGCATAGCATAAAAGTAGTTAAATGACGTAATTACTGAGAATCTCTTCTCGGTTCTTTTCCATAACGTTATAAGTCAGTTGTCAAATTTCTAAAATACTAGCTGACATACACAGCGTTGCTCGGGATAAAAATATGTTCAAGTCTAAGTACTTATAGCTCTTTCAACATAATAAAACAGTTTTTCGCAGCAGCGTCCTTCGTTGATTTTCGTGCATCTGTCCCCCTTCTGTCTGACCCCTAGGTCAGCAGTTAAATCCCCTCTCTTATTTTTCTCTCCGTAGTTGGAACCACCTAGCACGAATCTAGCAGTCCTTTGTACTCTATTTTCTCCTACCCATCATCGCCAAGGCGACAACAGAAACTCTTTCATATCTTGGTTTTTATTGCCATTATCCGGGTTACAATTTTCTTCTCTTTAGTGCTTGTGTGACTGACCGGAAAAACAGCGCATAGTGTTATTTCTTTTTCTTCTTATGTCCTCTCCCTCCGTTAGGAACCGGACTCAATAATCTTGAAGGATTTTACGCACTCATTACGATCATTTAAAAATTTGTGATAGTAAATGAAACATCTCATAGAGAAAGCAATTAACGTCATTGGATTGTGGAGGAAACATATCGAAAGAGGATCATGCTACGAAATTAAAGCGGAAATAAAGATTCTGCCTTTACTGTTAATATTCAAGGAAAACAATATTTTTATAATAAGTTTAATATTGGTAAAAACACGGGAATGAAAGATTTGATAAAACAATAAATTTGTTTGAATTTAATTACAACTACCTACGTGGCCCGGCAATGCACGTGCTATCTCGGATAATCGGATATTCCCGAGCGGAGAGAAGCGAGGTCATATGGATCCATATATTTTCATATGGCCCACCTCTGTTTTTTTTTTCAACAAAAATTGTCACTTACTTTCCCCAAAAAACGTTACGAAGTGAAACACCTTAATACAAAAAGGAAAGAAAACAATTTTCCCCCCGATATTAATAAATCCAAACACATAAGCTCTCTAAAAAAGAAATAACAGCTTCCATTAAATAAATAAATGGAAATGGAAGAACACCGTATGTGAACCATTAGATTTTAAAAGGGGACTTCTGCAGACTCGAATGAAATTACTTCTTTTCACGTTTCCGATTTGATGAATATAGTTTCATTGTTTGGTGTAAAACCTGAAATTCTGCCATTCACACTTAAATAGTAGTAAATCATCAAAGTTTCAGTATGATGTTAGAAGGGGACTTCACCGGGGATTAAATTGCTTGCTTCATTACAAACAAACAAATTTCACATTTTGTTTTGTTTTATTAAAATTTAAATTTATTTGCAAATAAACGAATTTTGAATACAATTTGAGTTTAATTGATATTTCTTATTTCATATTTGTTTATCCCTGAATTTTTTAAAATCTGAATTTTACTTAAAAACCAGTAGCTTTTGAAATTTATATTTCTTTTAAGCTTCTAATTATTTTTTCCTTGATTTTTTTCTGTTGTAAACGAATAACTTTAAAATTATATTTTGTTTGCTCAATAGATGGCGGCACGTAACTGACCGATATTCATGATTTGCCAGAAAATGATTTTATTATTTTGTTTTCGTTGTTTATAATTTCAAAACACCAAGTTAGCTAAATAAAAAAAACCCTTTTATACAAATTAAAACCAGATGTCGTTAAATAAATAAACAAAAAATTCCAAGAACTGCGGATTCGAAGTTGTCAATTAACAAAAAAATGTAAGAACGTTGGATGCCAAAGTTCTCGATAGACTCGATAGATTGCACCACGGGAGAATCAATCAATATTAAGTTTTTAATTAATATCTTTTTAACTAATTACAATTTCGGAATTTAAATAGTCGAAATGGATTCCTTGGATTATTTTCCATCTTTTGGTACTTACGGCTAGTTTCAGGATTCAGAGGTTTGTGAGAAGATAGAAGGACATACATACATACATACGTTTGTTGACGTTCAGCCTTTAATATATAAGATAATAGAAAGCATTGTTACAAATGGTTTAAATTGTTAATTTATTAAAATTGGGGGGATCATTTGAATTTAGATCAGTAAAAAGAAAATTATCTGCTCTTAAGAATCATCTTCATGCAAAGTCTCCCTTGGTGTTAATGTCCAAAATAAACAATATTTTCTTATATTAACTTTAACAGTGGCAAATGCACGTGAATGAAGGATTTGATGAAACAATAAAATGACATTGGACTTGAATTTAATTTTATAAGAACTGTTCGAAATTGTGTTAAAAAATTTTGAAACGTTAATTACAATTAGAAAAAAATTACCTTTAATTAAAAAGAAAACTTTTTGCTCTTTCAGATGGTGTAAAAATAATTTTCGTGCAGAAGTTATTGGCGAAAAACGTCCAAAAATTAGGCTTAAAAACGGCTAATTTTCGTTATTTAATTAAATATCTTGATAATTAATTAAATCTTAAAGTTAAAAATAGCACAGATGACCTAAAAATGTACCCAAAATGTCATGTGCAAATTTCGTGTCGCTACCGTTCACCGTTTAGGAGGAGTTCTTGTGACCGACAGAGAGATATATGTATTTTCTGCTTTATACTAGAGATATTCTATGTTCTTAAATTTTTCTTACAATGTGAACAAAATTATATATCAAAAAATGTTTCATTATGTTCTGTGTTTGTCATGGACGACTTAAAAAATTATTCTTTTACCTTAGGGATTGATTTCTATCTTTCAACATTTTATTCCACCCTATTTTTCCCTCTAGTTATAAAAAAATAGGTGATTTCTTCCACTGAGTTGGGCTTCTTTGAATTACAGTTTTACAATCAAAATAAATAAAAATGCTGGAATCCTCTCAGCTTCTTTAAAAGATTCCACCGCAAAATTTGAGTAGTAAAAAATGCTACACTCATTAATCACGTTTGGCAGATATTTTGTTTCCTACGCAGAAAACAAGATATTCATTTGTCACATTCTTCTCTTAATTAAAAAAGTAAAATTCTTAGGTATTAACCAATCCCATAAAAATATTATTTTTTTTTCTCTCTCACTGATTTCTTTGAGCATCTTTTGACATAAACTGTGATTAACATTCAAAATTACTTCTGCGCTAAAATGAAAAGAAAAAGAGCAAGATTTCATTTCTTTTTTCCATATTTTTGAGATAGAAATTAAATGTTTAGAGACTTAAATAGCCATTATTTGCTTTTTTCTGAATAGCTTTTCTTTAGCATGCTCTCATTTGCTGAAATTGGTTTCTTTTTAAAACAGATTTTTTTCAGATTCTCAGCATTAATAAAAAGTTAGAAAATAAATCAATTACCTGAATGAAGATTTCAGTGACTTTATTGAAGTGGTATTAATGAAGATTTCAGTTGAAAGCAAAAATCTTTTATGTTTTATTTTTTTATTTTAAAATATTCAGTGATGTCTTTAAATGGAGTTCATTTTCGTGACGTCACAATCACATGACAAACATAACTGCTCATGTCATCTAACATTTACCAGCACGCTGCCTTAATTTGTGCTGTGACGTCATGTTCTTTTATCCTCCTGCAAGTTGCCCGATGGATACCAAAAATAAATTGGAAACTGGAATTAATCATAAACTGGAAATACATTTAACTTTGGTTTTGTTATCTTTTAAACTTTTGGCATTTTTCTTTGCTATTTTTGTTTTTCCATTTCAGTTTGCACATTTTAGGCATATCGTAGCTCAAAATTTTGTTCTATTAATATTATCTGTTTTCGAAATTATATTATTCAAATTCTAAAGAGGTTTTTTTTTTGGGGGGGGGCTTTCAATAAAGCTTCACGCATACCCATCCAACCGACAGATAGCCATCCTGGCTTCGAGTTCGGGGATATGCGCTGTGATAAAGATAAGAAAAATTGGTGTGGGATTCGTGAACTGTATTATGTGGACATGAATCGACTCCATTTGTAGACTATGAAGTAATACTGAGTGCTTCTTTGATTGTTTTTCTAATTAAAAAGAATATTTTAAAAAGTAATTTTCATGATTGCAGACTGAAACTTGCTTTCTGATTTCTTACCTAAAATACTGAAATTATTTGATAAAACAAATTAGTTCAAAAGTGGCCCTGTTCTATGAAAAATCTTTTCCTGTAAAAGAATTATCGTTTCAGTGCAGTACCATCTGAACTTTCCATTTTCATATTTCAGCTTACAAGACAACGAAACCGATACTAAATTAACTTCTTTTATTTTTGGTATAACTTCCGTTTACATTTGCTACATTTAGTGTAATTAGAATAATATCCTGTTTTGAAGTTGCGTGGCTCTATTTGGAACGAGCCTCATAGTTTTGAACTGAGGTTCAGATGACGAGGTCAACATCGTAGAAGGCGTCCCTATTTACGAACTTCCACTGATTTAGCTCACTACATTTATAGCTGTCCATAAACTCCAAGCACAACTTTAGCTTATCTAGTGTAACCAATCCACTCTCTCTTTAAACACGAGTTCAAATCAAAGATAAATTCCACTATGAAATATTTTATCGAAAATATTCCTATCGTTTGTATCTGAGCTTCTTCTTCTTGATTACGGGACACCTCGCCCCTGATACCAGAGACGAGTCCATTGTCAGGATATTGTGTATCCGAGCTGTGGTAAAGTAATGTGATTACCTAGAGAAAAGATGGAAGGGAATTCACAGACGCTTCAACGTGTATTCAAAATTTATATTTATTTGAAATATTTTTATTCATATTTAGAATATTTTTCTCGAGATATTCACATATATTTCCGTTTCTTTAACTTTATTTATCTTAAAGAACATAATCCTAAGTAGAATATTAGGATATACAGGGTGGTCATAAATTATTGGTCCCATTTCAAAAATTAATAAAAAAAATTAATAATGTTACAACTACGTCTTTTTTTAAATGAGAGAGCATTTTAAAAAGTTTTTTTCCAGATAGATGCGCGCCGTTACGGTGGTTTGGGTGGTCGTAAATTATTGGACATCTCCCATTTTTGAGAGCTATTTTCCACGAAACTATTAAAGCTAGAAGAAAAATAACAGCAAGTATTTGTAGGGAATTTTCCGCTCTTTAATTTGTTAAATCCTGAATAGTTTTCTAGATATTCAAGAAAAACTGAAAAAGGAAACCAGAAAACGCGCATCAGCTTCTGCTGATCCGTAGTCGCTGCGTATGGAAATCTCTCGCTATAGCAAATTTAGATAGTAGTTATGGTGCGCCATCTACCTGAAAAAAAACTTTTTTATTTGCTCTCTCACTTAAGGGAACACATTACCTTCTCAACATTTTTTTTATTTGAAGTATTATTGAAAACTTTTGATAGTATTGAGACTTAACAATCATATAAAGTCATTCTGAGGAGAAAAATTCATTTTGATCGTCTTCTTTAGTTGAAATTTAAATTTTAAAATCCCTACTACTTTTTCAAATGTGAATATTTTTGCTTCAAATTTTATTTGTAGATTCACTGAAACATATTACACAAAAGTGTATGTGGATTTTAAGGTGTATCCAATAGTCGCTTAAATATAGAAATTTTACTGAATTATATGATGAAAAATGAGGAAATTTAGCAGTACCTCATTTTATATCTTACATATGAAAAATAAGCAACTGAATGCTTATTGCATGCACAGTTTTATCATAAACATAACGATAAACGCGTACAAAAAATTTGAAAACTCTTATCTTAAAAAGGAAAAAATCTTTAGCATTTTGAGAACATTAAAGTGCAGAAAAGTCCGACATGAAGAAAAGGCCATTTAAAGTTGCCATTTGCGCATGCTTTTCATTAGTCATCGTAAATAAAAATCTAAATAACTTCTGAAATATCAAAGGTACAAATTTGAAATTTTTATGCATTAAGTAGAACGATAAGAGCAAAGAAATAAGCCAATAAAATAAAAATTGTTATTTTGGCCATTTTTGGGGTAATGTGTCCCCTTAAAAACACAAAGTTCTAACATTATTGGGTTTTTTTATTAATTTTTGAAATGGGTTCAATTATTTATTTCCATCTTGTATATAATTGTAGTTCATTTGAAGTAAAAAGATACCTCAGATATTTTCAGCCAGTTACTTGAAAAGTGGGAAAAGCACGCACTTCTCCAATTCATGGCTAGAATTCTTGTTTTCAAAATTTTATCAAGATTGCATTTCCTGCAATCGAAAGATTAATACCAGAAAACAAATATGCAATTCAATAGGTGATGATGATAA
>BGPR01000126.1:800336-850145 GCA_013235015.1 Araneus ventricosus
AATATGCAATTCAATAGGTGATGATGATAAAGATATAAGTATTAAGAAACAATATTTGACAACCTAGTCCACAAAGCCATACACTGCATAAGCCTCACAATTACTAATATAATAGCCCAGATCTGTCTCTCGGTAACGCTCTGACGTCACCAACAATAAACTTAATAATAATTGAAACTCGCGCCATAGAACTGCGAGACGTTAAACAGCACTATTTCATTGTTAGAGAACATAAATTCCAGTAATTTTAAATTTAAAAGAGTAATTGTCGTTCTAATTTCAAATTTAATAGCTCTAAAATGGCGAAATAAAATTTGCTATCGATTGATATAAATTTTATCTCGCTGTGATCAATAGTTCCCGAGAAATTTTAAATTATATTAATCATATATTTCAAATTAATTTCTGTTTTTTAATAAAAAGTAGTAAATCACGTCAATGGTATATCATGCCCGTGATATAGTTTGGACGCCACGATGCTTCTGATTATTTATTGCAATCGTGATGATATAATTTGATAATATTTTTTGGAAACGTTTGACAAGCAGAGAAATGCTTTGTTTTGATTAGAATTTCGAAAAAGAATTCCTTTGAAATTTTAACTTTTGACTTTGACGGTTATTGAATTATAATAAAATCGCTAAACAACGAAAAATACTTCACACGGAATGTTGTTTACCAAGAAGTTTTTTGAATAAAGAAATATGTAAATAAGAAAAATATTTCCTGTCATAAAACATACGTTTATTTTATTTGTTTTCAATCAATGTTAAACATTTCTCTCGCATATTTATCTATTTAAGCACCTCAAATTTGACAGGAAATCTCTCGAATGAAGAGGAAATTTGCACCCGTCATACCATGACGGGTGATTTTTTATTTTTTCTAATAATGTTATTGCTTCTTGATCTACAGTAATGCATACCATATACTTCCTATATGAGTGAATGTATGAATCCAAAACAAACTATTTTTCTTCTGAACAATCACTGAATATTTTTGACGCCATAAAATCCAATCTAGAGTTTATTAATCATACCTTGTCCAAAACTCTTAATCATTTTAAATAATAGAAAAATCCTATTAGGACTGTTAGACAACTCTTAACGGGATCAAAAATATATAAATCACGCCACGGCGTCGTTGTCTTATCACTAAAACTTTTACCACGCAATTGAAAAGCAGCATGTCTTCACTTATGAGAGCAAATAACAAAAAAAACTTATATATATATTTCAATTAAACTTCTGGCGATGACAGTATTGCTTTCCTTTTCATTTATTTCGTGTAAGCTGTTTTCAAAAAAATGATAGTTCTTGTGAAAATAGAAAAAAATGGCGCGAAAAAATAGAAGGATAATAATAACAACGTTGTCGGCCCGGAGCACTTCAAAATCCCAGTGTCAGGTATTCAATAAAAACTCGAAGCAATGGGTCAAAAACTCGAAAGTTTTTTCGCTTTTTTTTCTGACCCAAAAGGCAAATAAATAAATACAAACCGAAAGCGAAACTCGCAGCCTGGAAATAGAAACACAATTTTGGTCCGCGAGTTAAATAAATAAAAAAAAATACAGTAAAAGATCGGATTGTTTGGAAACATTTTTTTTCTTCAGATTCTTTTACCACGGCTTTGAGGCGAGGAGTAAAGATGTTTACGGTGAATATATATTGGCTTTTTTGGGCTTCTTCTGGGTGTGAGTTTTCCGTGATTCAGCAAGAAAGTCGAGTGACCCTGTGGTTGGTGTTCGTTTCCAACTATTCCAATAGAAAAGGAAGATACCTAGAAGTGAAAAAAATGGCAGAAATCTGGAAATCCCGTTTCGTTTTATTCGAGATAGCCTGCTTTTGTAGGATATTTAATTTAAAATGAAGAGGTTTGCTCTTGATTTCACAATTGGCGCTGAGTGAGCTGCAAAATCCCAGATCCTTTTGTAAGAATCCATTTAGGTGGTTTTGTTGCTGAGTTTAGTTGACGTACGGCTACTTCAATCAAAATTGTTTTCCTTAAAGGTGTTTTATTATGTTCCTTTAATTTCCACATCCCTTTACGCAAAATGTAAAGTTCCTGACTAAATTCAACTTGAAATAAAGTTTTCGAACGTTTAATTTAAACGAAATAAATTATTTAATCCGAAGTTTTATTTAAAACAAGCTAGAATACAAATTCAAGACACAAATGTCCTTTTCTGTGAAAAATTCTAAGTTCAACCGGATGAAGTTTCTTTTAAACTAAAATAAATAGAGAAATTTATTTTAGGATTGATATGTTAGGAAAATAAATCAAAATACGTTTAGAAAGATTTATTTTCTTTTAATTACTTAAAATAATAAAGCAAGATTCTCCTTTAAAAATAAATTGTTCAGGCTGTGTTTGTTATGATAAGATCGATTTGAAAAAGTAATTATTTTTGCTAGAAAATTGATTCAAGATGTTAAACTAATATTATTTCATATCTTACATGGGGTATTAAAAGAAACATTTATTCCAAGTAGAATTGTTTTAACAGGACATTGTCTGCAAAATGGAAAATAATTAAGAATCATGATCTGCTTATATTTTTACTGCTAAGTCAAGAAAACAAAAGTGGCAGACTATATAATGCAGCGATTACTGGTAAACGGTTTTTTCAAATAGTAAAAAAATATAATAGAATTATATTTTCGAAAACTATTCCATCGGTAATAATTCTAAGGAAAAACTCATCAGATATCTCAAAATAACTCATGTCATTTTAAGAGTCAGCTGCTCATGAACTGTACTGGAGAAATATTTAGCCTGCAAAACTTCATTTTATTTCCTATAAAAAGTTTTGAATATTGAAGATTAGCTATAAAAATTCCATTAACTTCATTATAAAAGATAATTTTGAAAAAATTTTTGACTGGTTAATATAAATAAAATATTATTGAAAAACAAAATTCTCATATTTAGAATGGATTTATTTAATGGAATTACACTAGATCTCATAAACGACTTTTTACTGTGAGAAATTCACAATTTTATTCGTATACGTTCTTATTCAATATGAAAGTTTGTTTCTACTTCCAATATATAAATTCACTGCTTGATTTTTTTTTTCATATGAAATAGTTTATCGTTGTATTGAAGGAAAATTGACTCAAGTTTAAGAGAACAAGTTAGATTGCCCCTAAGCATTTATATTACACTCCATAATATCAGGTTACAGTAATAATAGGTCTGCAGCACTTCAGCGAAAGTGATTAAATCACTAATTTGTGATGACTTGCATAAAAGATTTGTGAATTTAAATAAGCGACCCCGACATGCGATGTTTCACTATTTAAGTGGCAATGTTACTTCTTTCATAATTTAAAATATTATATGTATACAGGGTGATTCAAAAGTCCTTAGACAATCTTTAAGAGTAGATGAAGCATACACAGACGTTTCATTTTTACGCAGGAAAATGTGGTCACAAACCAAAAATTGCGAGAGAGATCGCTGAGACAGGCAGTAACGCAAAGAACAGAACACCATTTTATGACCAGTAGCGGATTTTTAGAATATGAAACCAAGGGCGCAAAATTGTTTCATAGCCCCTCCCCTACTCAATGTCGTAAATTTCCAGTCGGTTTAACACTGCAATGAACGTTAGATTAACCCTCTAAGCCAGAGGTTCCCAACCTGTGGTACGCGTACCCCCGAAAGTGATCTTGGTAATGGCGGAAAACATAAAACATAAGAATATATTAGAAATCCGTTTTTTCAAGTTCATATGAAAAATGAAAGTAAAAATTGTACGAGTCCGAAAGCCTATTCACGAAACAAGAGAAAGGAAGAAGTGGATTAATATCTAGTAATTGAGTAATTGTTAGCTCTCATCAAAAGTTAATGCTAAATTATTTCAATGCTGTTTTCATTTGTTTTGACGTTGAACTAATGATATTTAAAAAATGGACTAAAATGTGAAGTCAAATAAAATTGCATTAAGTTTATTACAGTCGTTTGACTCTTAACCAACCTAAGCCCTTGGCGTTATTATTAAAAACTTTTTTTGTGCTGGCGGATGGTTGGGGGGGATATAACAGCAGGGAGTCTTCAAGAATCATAAAGACTAATCAAAGGGTACGTGAGCGAAAAAAGGTTGGAAATCACTGCTCTAAGCTGTTAGCTGTTTTGATCTAATAGCTTTAAAGTCTGAAAAAAATGCTTTTAAAGTGAATAATTGGGTCTTTATTTCGTTTAAACAAATCTCTGAAATTTTAAGAATATTTTATTCATGGTAATTTAAGAAATCCTATACATTAACATGAATTACATGCTTTTAAACTCAACGTGACACGGAATTTTAAGGTCGCCCACAGGGGCTCGAGACACGAGCCGAGCACCTCTGTAGCCTTTGCGACCAACAGTCACTGCTTACGGCAAATGCCTGTCGAAACTTAATTCGCCAAGCCGTGTTGGTAGCAAGTATGGCCAGAGCAGTCCAAACATTGATGCTGAAATGATGTTTCGCACCATGTTGCCAAGCTGATCGGGGGAGTTTCAGACCAAACATTGATGCTGAAATGATGCTTCGCACCATGTTACCTAGCTGATCGGGGGTGTTTCGGACCAAGCATTGATGGTGAAATGATGTTTCGCACCATGTTGCCAAGCTGATCGGGGGGGGGGGGTTCAGATTGCCACAGCTGCCAGTTGTGCACATTCACTTCAGCGTTCTTTTAAACTATAGTTCTTTTCGTGAAACAAACCCAGGTTGGAAGATCAGATTGTTCTACGGCCATTTACTTCACTGTCACACTGACTTGTCCTGTGGTCCTTCGTTACGTTTGTGCCCATATGTTCCTATGCAAAAATTACTCTTCTGTGACTTACCCTTAAAGTTACTTAAGAGCTTTTAATTCATCCTATATGCAAATACGCTTTATGATGTCATTTATTTAAGAACGTTTCATGATTTCACTGATACTGAACCATACTACAAGCCCGATTGCAAGCTTTTCAGTTCTTCTTGAGTGTGATCAAAATCACTTAATACGTGTATTAGACCAATTGCAAACTTTTCAGTTCATGACTGCGATCAAAATCACTTAAAACGTATTTTAGACCGATATACATGAACGCTTTGTTTGCTACAAAAACAATATTGACGATTAAGTCAATTTACATGGCGTCACAATCATATGAAAAACGCAAGTGAACGTACCAACCAAACTTTAATTGCATTTTGCGTTACTCTCTGCTGCAACATCCCTTTCTCTTCTTCAAGATGCACTATGAGTGCCGACATTAAATTGGTGCAGCGCATTTGACTTATACCATGTGAGAGTGAATTGAGACTCCATTTTCGAGGTCGGTCAGTCTCTTTCTCTGTTCTTTCACCTATCTTATACCGCTTTTCTTCAGTTTAATTTCTAATAATTTCTCTTTAACATTAAAAAGATTAACGCTTTTCTAACTTAACACATATTAGTTTATTTTTTTCATTATTTCTTTTTCAATGAATTGTTTATTAATGTAAAGAAAAAATATTTTTTTTATATTACCAAATTACTTAGCGTCTGGATATACTGCTCACGATACATTATTTCTGATTTTTAAAGAAACTAATAACTGATAGGGTACTACCAAAAATAAAGTTAGATAAGTTGACATAACATTATCAATAACATTGATCAATAGTTTGATTTGTTGAAATCGGATTAAGATCTGGAGAAAGTTATAGAAACTATTCATGACAACTTTAGTCGTCTGTCACATAAGAAAAATATTAAAAGAAATTACAGAAGTAATTTAAAGCAGGGTTTCTTTAAATATACGTAGATCTCTTCAAAATAAAAGTAGCAGAATTAAAGATTATTAAATACAAGAAAACTTCAACACCCGTTCAGCCTGTGAGTCTGTAAAAGTTATTTTCCTGAAAAAATACTTTCTTCGTAGGAAACAATAGCGTTTCTTAAAGAATGTCGATATTTTCAATAAATGTGTTCTATGACTCTTAAGAAAGAAGCTTTATTTCTGTTTCTTCTTAAAAAGAAAGAACTGACAAGAAATACAATGAAATTCCTCTATAGAGGACACCTTCCTTTCCAAGCAGAGGGGGGGGGGGAGTCCTTCTGAAGAGTTTTCATTTTTGGAAGACAAAATATTTATTAAAATAAATCCTAATTCATCATTTCTGACACAGTATATTTTAAGGCATATCTAAAGAAGAAATACTTTATTCAGAGATTTCTAATTGTTATCGAAAGAGGAAACAAACTGTGTTTGATTGGATCTCAGTTTTTTTAAGGTAATTTTCTTTTAAATTTGTTTTTTAATTACATAAGTAAATACCTAATCGACTTCTTCGGCTGTGTAAGAAATAAACAATAATATCATCATGTTCCTCCAAAGTCTCTTGTGCTAACGATAAATGATTTAATAATTTTGTTAACTTGCGTTCTACTGCACTGAAAGACTCTGTCAACTTTCTTGCTGATTTCCCGCTATCATGCAGACGCAACGCTTCTATATACTGGTCTAGATTCAGAAAAGCATGCTTGGACATCAGTCAGCTATCAAAAGGCTACGCTTGTGACGAAAATGGCGTTTTGCTTTGTGTTTAGTAACCACGGCCGCTTGAATCTCACTCTGGTAAAGGCGAAGCTGACTTTTCTCTCCACACTGAAAAAGCAATCATTATTTTCTATTTGGTTTCCGGTGTTTGTTTTCAGTGTATGCATTTTTTGTTCCCCTTTCTTTTCTTCCTTTTTCTCTTAATTAAAGGCCCAAAGTCAGGGGACGAAAGGAATGAATTCATTGAAGTTGAACTGGCCACCACTTCGGTCGCACGAATAGGCTCGAGTGGCCACTTCTAGAGGTTATTTTAGCATTATGTCAATGGGCAAAAAAAGTAATCGTTGCAGGGATTGCAACTTAATGCAGTTTTACTTTATAAGAATTGTTTTTAGCATTTTTACTTAAAATTTTGTAGTAAATGAATAAAATCGTATACTATATAAGATAGCGGTAGTCTGGTGCTGAGGTTCCAGCTTCAGAACCGAAGAGTTCCAGCTTTGCAACCCGATTCCACCAAAGATTCGTCGTGTATGTGGGCTTGATGCTGTCGAGAGGTAAATGTCCTTGCTTCTGTGTGGCGCGGAAACATGAGAGAGGGATTCTGCCTTCCTCGTCATATAACTACAGCTAAAAGTTACCAAGTCCATACCAAAATACCCCTTATGTTGCTTCAAAACGGGACTTTAATTCGAACTTTATTCTTTATACTTATCCCAGTTTCTATAGAATTTCTGAACAAAGTGGACGGTAAGTCTAATTCTGCATCTCAGTCAGTAAAGTGGTGTTCTAACTACTGTTGATTTTAGTTGAATCATAAGTATAGTTATAGCTCTTAAAAGACAAGTTTTCAGTGATTATTTGTGCTGCAAGAAATGGACGCGAATTAAACTTCTGATACTTTACATTTTTAAGCAATTCGCAAAAGTTGAATTATATTTTTCAAACAATTTTTTACTTTCCAGATGGCATTAAAAGCAGAGGTAGACATAAAAAATGAAAAAGGAATTATTCAGAAAGATATATTTTCACTTTCTTTTACATGAAATGTGCTTAGTAAAAGTGCTGTACTCTTCATAAAAACTTCACATCGTGATTCTGATAAATTTCAAAGTTTCTGATCTCCCTAAAAACGAATTATGTATGTTATGGAATTATGTATGTATGCTTATTTATATGCCCGTCTGTGTGTGAATGTGTATACGACAACTCAGAAAAACCGCAAGCTTCGAATATTATTTTTGGAATGTGGGCCATACACCAAAACACTAGACTATCTAATTTTTGTCCAAATGTTTGTTTCAAGAGGTGCTTTCCGAAACGCATGCTCCACTTTCTTCATGGAAATTAAGATTTTTTAAAATAAGCTTTAAGAATGAAAAAAACGCGTAACTAAAAAGTTATAAGACATTGAAGACAGAATGAAATTTATTGCTCTAATAGAAATTCTAGTTATTAATTATAATTAAAAATATTGTAACAAGAAAAAGGGGGCTTAAACAGAAAAAAAATTCTGCAAGAAAGCAATTCATGAGAAAAGGAAAATTACTTCTTTTGCTAAAAAAAATCCCTCTTCCGTCTTCTGTTTACTAAAACAGTCCGAAATCCAAGCTATAATTTTCTCTATTCACGTACGTTTACCATAATTAAAATCAACTGACAAGATTCTTTTCTTTCAAACATTTCGATTTCGATTACGATAAAAGTGAGATCCATTCTCTCAGAAAACAATAATCATTTTCGTCTGCATTTCCTTTAGTTAATATCGCCCTCCTCTCCATTTCGCTCACAGTTCATTTATGCGACGCAGTTTGGAGGGTATATCACTTCACTTCACCATTTCACTAAAATAATCATGAGCTGTTAGTGCGGACGAGTGGAAATTTTCGTCTGAGCACGAATCCGCCCCCAAACGACATTTGGGACGCATAAACCCCCCTTTTCTCTGCCATGCAGGCGAGTAGTTTAATGTTTATGCGCCGACACTCCCGCGTGCTATTTCACCAGCTGAAGAAAATCTTTTCGGCCATTTAACCCGATCGAGAATCATCCATCTTGCGACTTTGACTAGGAAGACAGTATTGGACCTTCAGGGGAAGGACCACATATTACAAAAAGGATAAGCACCGAAACGAGCGAAATTAGAAAGAGGAGAAATTCATTTTGATTCAGGCTGCATTCACAGATCTGTATTCCTTTATATTCAGGCTCGGAAAATGCAATTTTTTTTCCTGTATTTTTCTTAAACGAGTTTTTAGAAATCTGAACTTCAGCAATCAAAATTGGAGAGGGAAAAAAAAAGGTTTGAAACTTGTAGAAAAAGGCTGGAGTCAAAACGACGTGATTTGTAGTATGTTGTCACAAATGATTGTGCCCATGTGTTTTTCAACAAAACATTTTCAACTTCCAAAATACATTTTTCACTTACGGATGCTATTCTTATAATTATCATTTACTTATTTATGTTGTAACACTGACGCAGTTTCAGTGATAACTTTGGAAACTTTTATCCGAAATGGATGGTTTTCATGACATTTTAAAATTTAAAAAAAAAATCTACCCAATAATACCAATTGATTTCCATTTTTTTTCTGATTTTCACAATTTTTTGTAAATCAGCTTTAATTATAGTTACGATAATTTATACATTTACTAGACGTTGAACATGAAGCTCCGCTCGCGTTTATGTGTTTTATATGTATAGGAGAAAAAACAAAATGCACAAATGTTTACATCGTACGGTTTTCGAGTTCTGATATTCAACCCCTTAACAGGTTTTAGGGCCCTCAATCCTAATTAATTGCTACTTTAAAGGTTTCGGATAAACGACACTTTTTATCTCACCGTTTGGAGCGTATATGTAAAGATTGCTTGGTGTGCTCACACCAGAATATGCAACATATAATTGGCCATGGGAGAAACGTGGAGTTTCTAAGTTGATACCGGCAGCTTTGTTTGGCATCGTACACTCATCCCAAATAATAAGCGTTCAAGTTTCTTGGACAATCGCTTTATCAGACCTTTTGCTTGTATTGCATAGAGAATTCTCAGTGTAAGCTAAGACCAGAAATAACTGTAACATAGAATGTGCTGAGTAGCCACCATCGAAAAGTCAGATAGCTATTCTTGATGGAGCAACGGCAAAGACATCGACTGAATCTTCAGCAAAGACAAAACCTGACCTAAACATGTGCGTGGCGTGCGCGTGCGCGTAAGGGCAGGTGTGCGCGTGCGCTGGCAGGGGTTCCGGCCCGGGATGGCCCACGCGTGCGGGTGCGTGCGTGCGTGCGTGCGTGCAGTGTGCGTGCGTGCGTGCGTGCGTGTGTGCGCGTGCGCGTAGCGCGCGCGCGCGTCAGGACTGCGCGCGTGCGCCAAGTGCGCGCATGCGCGTAATGCCAAGGCGCGGTGTGTGCGTGCGTGTGCGTGTGCGCGTGTGTGCGTGCGTGCGGTGTGTGTGTGTGTGTGTGTGTGTGGCATCTTAATATCAACTGCTGTTAAAAACCAACAAATTCAAAATTCAGCAACGCTCAAATAAGTATTCACGGTGAAAGATGTAACGTGCTCACGATGGAATCCCAACGTGCATAATTCTTTAAAATATTTTTGGCTCAGTCTATATTTTTGTGAAAATATATAAAACGTGTGCTTGGTGCAGATTTTTTGATCCGCATTCACACTATATTAAGAGCCTTGATATCCAAATGATACGACAGTAATGGGTAACAGGGCAAAATATGCCTGAATTCTAGATGCTAAAAATAAAATTAGAAAATGCAAAGAATTAAAGAAATTAAAAAATAATTTAAATAATGTAAAGCTAAAAAGTAAATGAAAGTGGAAATGTCCAAAGAAAGCAACTATTATTTTAACATTAACAAAAGCACGTGAGCGATTAAACAGTGAAATGCGTTCAAAATGACAACAAACAAAACATTGTTATAAATTGTGTTTAAAATAATTTTGAAAAGTGATTAAACATTAAAGAAATAGTTGTACAGAAATTTAACAGATGTCGCTAAAAAGCTGATTTTTTTAATTTTAAGATGGTGCAAAATAATTTTTGTACGGTGATATGTTCAGAAATTATGACGGAAAAACGTTTAAAATGATCCTTTTTACCCCCGTTTCACCCTTTCAGGTGCTAAGGAACAAGTGTGCCAAATTTCGTTCTAATCCGTCAAGGGATGTAGAATTGTATAGGGTTCAAACACACAAACAGAGAATGAATTATATATACATACTAGCTATTATGCCCGACGTTGCTCGAGATTAAAATACTTTCATGTCTAATATTTTTTATGTAATAATTGCTTTTGTATAGAAAATTACAATACCCAAAATTCTTTTATCGTCTGAAACGTTTTTTAATTAAAATTAGAACATCAATTGAACCAGACGATTTTTAAAAACCGCCGATATCTAATTTTCTCCATAAGTTATTAATATTTTTTGCATAGGTACTTCAAATTTTGTTCATAAATCTTGCAGTGTACGAAAGATTTTAACGGATGTTTTGGGACAATTAATTGCATACTAAATTTTTCATTAAGAAAAAGCGTTAAAAGAATATTAATAAAATAATAATAAAATTAGTCTAAATCCAGAATTCTTCTAATGTGATCTAGCAACAGTTCTTATGTATTCTGGTTCTTTAGTAATAAAAAAAAGTGTTACAAATCGTAAATTTTATACACAATTTAATTTTTGAAAATTATTAAAATGAGGGCAACGAATTGAAAGGAAATTAAACTTGTGTCATGAAAAGCTATCTTTTAATATGTTAAAAAATATTTTTTGTGACATAATATATATTTTCGAAAAATATCACGGAAAATGCCCAAATCTTGCTTAATTTCCAATTAACTGAAATTTTAATAAGATTTGGGGCTTTTAAAAGTTGACGGCGATCTATCTCTTCTTATATAATATATATTTATAAAAATAAGCAAACATTTCAGAAATAAAGGTAAATTATTTCAAAGTCTAACCGTTGCCTAGCAACGGAGTAGATATAAATTTGCGTTATTGAAAAATCCTCAGCAGGTAATTAACAATTTATTAAATTTTGAAAAATTAATAAAAACTGAAGGGCAAATGTCGCAGATATAAAATTGGTTTCATTAAAAAGGTAAAGTTTTGAACTTTAAGATGGTATAGAATTATTTTTGGGGGATAATTTGCTCCGAAGCTAATAAGCAAAAACGGTTTCGGTTAATTTCTAATTAACTGATTGTTTAATTAACTTTCGGACTTCGAAAAGTTGACAATAATCTTCCTCTTGTCTTAAATAATAAATGTGCAGAGTTTGGCTGAAATTGCTGCCGTAGATTAGGAGGAAATGTGGAACATACCCACATACCCACAATGACTTTTATTTATATTAAGTTATATAAATGAATTTAATATTCTAACTGGGCGTAATGGCAATGCGTATGTAAATAAACGCGCGTATGTAAAGAAGTCACGTGACCAAAATTATAACGATTTTTATCACGATTTTCACCGGTCTTCCCTAGAGAAAAGTCAATTTCTTAAAATACCCCTGAGAAATCTATTTGTTTTGGTGTCACAGTTGTTTTTAACATTTAAGCTATATTATTATTGTAATAATATTTATGATAGTTACAGTACCTCAGTAACGGAGGCCCAAGGGGCTTATAGATGCTTGGGCGACCACCTTAGATAAGCCATGGAGGCAAAACCTTCATGTTCATTTGTCACATCACAAGTGATTTATACGGCTTGTTTTACGCAAAATTACATATTTAAGAAGCTATTCGCTCTTTACCTTATTCGACTTTTTCATTCATGCATATAATCGCTTTCCAACATCAAAAGCAATGTAATAATGTTACCTTTCAATCATTTTCCTAAGTTTCACTTTTGACTGCATTACTTCCGCTGCTTCCAATGAAATGTTCCATTATCTAATACTAACCATAAACAAAGCAGTTATTTATTGCATTAATCACAATTAAGCATGTTCTTCATTATACGCATAGCTCTGGGATGGGAATATGTTTGGTGGCCATGTAGGCAATAAATAACATTCCCGATATCGCATAATCATTACTTGTATCTACATAAGAACACGTACTTCCCCAAACGGAAAGAAAACGTGGAACAACGAGCAGGACATGGATTCGGGGACATCAGAAGATGTCGTAAACAAATCATGTTCGCCGATTTTTCTTACGGTCCGAGACAGTCTTGTAATGTTCGTCCATAAATAACATCTCTGGCGATGTTTCTGTAGCAGAATAAAAGGAGGCAGGATCCTACATTTTCTCACGTCGCTATATTTCACTGTCTCCAAATGCATTACTTAAATTTGAAATAACTTTTGGACAAAAGAAAATATTCAGATTTGTTATTCTTTTCCCTTTAAGGTATACGAAGACATAAAGATGTCCTATTTATTCGATTTTTTTTTAACTTTTATTTCATTAGATAGAACAGATTCGTATATTCTTAATATACTTGAATTACTATTCCAGTTCTTTTACGACAGAAGTTGCCAGTTTTGATTTAAATCAAAATTATAAGTGTTTATTGCTGTTTCTAACTTTTGAATGTGTTTCTATCGATTTGAATTTTTTGCATGCTTTCGGTTATTCAACTATATTGCCAATGGCTTGATTCTCAAATGTTATAATTGCTCTGAAGTCCGATTTCCAAATAATCAAGAAATTCATTGTTTATTTATTTCGAAATGTTTGAAAACATAAAATATTAAATTCATTAACCTTATTTTGCATATTATGTCTAATAATCATATATGCTGGTGGTACGTAGTGTCTTCAACACAAAGTCCAAATCACAAATTATATGATTGGTGATTTTAATAACTCGGTGTTGCGATTAGAAAACTCGTAGCAAAAATTATCCTTTAGATAGTTCAACATGATCTGAAATTTGGAAAAACAATTATCGAAATGTCTATAAAATATGTAAAAATGCTTATTTATAAAAATGTAATATATAAAATATGAAAGTTCGGACATAAATTTATAGATAGATATACATATTTCAACTGTTTCTATATTTCAAGAAATATTAAATCGTCATTCAGTTCAGAATATATTTGTACTTCTAAAACTTTATTTAATATCATTTTTGAAAAATTTCAGAAATGAACACTCAATCGCGGATATTTTTATAGCATTTCGTTGCTAAATTTATATTTTTCTTAACGCATGCAAAGAGCATTAAAAATTGCTCAAAAACGTTTTTTCCAAAACAGGCGGATTAAAATAAATGAATGTATTGTTACAAACATGGAAAGTCGCTTCCCAGCAAGGTGAGTCTTATGGTTAGGAAGAGAGTTTTACAGGGATAAGTATGGGATGACTAGCGCAGCCACGTCTGGTTCCCTGAACTTGGCGACGAAATATGGGATCTCAAAGGTGCTGGAATCTTCTCGATATTTCCATTAGGAGAGAAGGTACGCTTGAATGCACTAGAAGATTCCATGTGTGGTAGACTATATAATGAGAGCTCTGGGATGACGGGGTGTCTTGTTGTCTCGCGAACGCCTTTGGAGTTCTACCCGCAGTGCGAGCTAGAAAGCTGGTGAGCTGAGAGCTATTGAAAGTGCAGTTATTGTCTACTAGTTATTAGTTATTTGCTGACTGTTTGTGTTGTCAGATAACAAAGTGCTGAACTGTTATTATCTGTGAACTGTTGTCTCTTTACATTGTTAATCTGTGCAAGAACTATTGTTTCCTGTACCTGTGCTACGTGTTTTCCTGCATACTTGTAAATAAACCTTCATTCTCCATTATCCTGCGTGTTGGATTGTTTACACCATACACCCACAGTAAGACTTTTTGCAACAGTATTAAACAAACACAATTTTCTGTTGTAACATTTCCTTTAGATGGCTTTCGCTTCTGTGAATTTAAGTGGCTTATTAGATATGCATTTCATGTTGAAAACCAGTGGGAGTCATCTCCCCTAAACTTTCTCGTATACTCTTTAACACATGTGGAGAAAAAATAAGGCAAACAGCAGTAAAACACACCAAGCGTCCCTAACACAGGTGGAGAAAAAATAAGAAAAACAACATGCCCACGAATTTCTCTTTGGCGCGCGCCAAGGCGAAAGCGGGTACTCGCCGATACGCAATATGGCCTTTCGTAGGAGAAAGAAAATTGAATATGCAATTTGAACGCATTTTTTTAACCGATTGAAACGAAAATTGTGCACGGATTTATAATTAATGTTGGTAGACACCATCCCAATTTATATTTATCTAAGCCATCGGGTTTAGGAGTTATCGTGTTCACGAGTATGCTATTATGCAGTCTGACAGACAGTCAACCCTTCGGAGGATTTGCCACAATTCTATACGGACCTACCTTCCTGATGATAAAACTGTGTACCAAATTTTATCTATCTAGCTATTTAAGTTTTTGGGTTATCTTGTTCACATAAACAAGGACAAACGGACTTCCCGTGGACATATTTTGTCCAAAATTTGAAAGAAACCTTCAAATTATGTGTAAAGATCACATACCAAATTTCATCCCTCTAGCTCTAATAGTTTTTGAGTTATCTTGTTCACAGACACATAGACAGACATAATTCCAAAGTTATGTTTTTCGGACTCAGGTAGGTCTAAAACGTGGAGATTCGTCAAAATCTCGAGTTTGAATTTTTTGACGATTACAATACTTTCTCTTTGTATACTTCGTATACGAGAAATTAAATATTCTGTATTTACCCTTTAGCTCTGATTATCTACTTTAGAAAATATAAAACAAAATCAGAGTTAATGCTTTTTCACCTTGTTCTTCCGATCCATCTGAAGACGAACGTTGTGACAAAATTTATATTCTTCACAAGACTTGATTAAAATAAATATTTTCTCGCATTTTTCAAACAAGGCAATTCCCAAAAAATTTCTTGACAATGAGAATAATTAATAATCCTACTTATCGATTAAAAAAGCTACTTGAATTAAAATAAATAATTAAATCATTTAACCTCTTGTTTAATTTACGTAACATAAATCATTAAATTCGTTCTATAATGGCATTACTAACTTGCATAATGTAAAAAAATAAATAAATCGTCTGTAATTGAATTATTAAGATTGTAATTGCATAATGTAAATAAATAAATAATTTCTCAAATTGTTTGCGCATTTTTAGAAGTAAATTTATTAATGGCATCTCACGATTTATTATTATCACTCTTATTTTAATTGTATTTTATTCCATAAAACAGATAAAACACCGGTGTGTTTCTGTCAGCAAAATGAAAAGTCCATGTCATCACAGGCAGATGAGGCTCCAAGTTTCTGCGATACTTAGCTATGAAAAGGTAAATTGCTCAGTAAAAAAATTAACAAATACATAGAAACAATTGTTAATTTTTTTTTACTGTCCCATTGTAAAATAATTACTGTTTTACATCAATTCCTTTATTAAGAAAACAATGTTGTTTAACATCAATTTTATGCGTGAAACTTTTTTAAATGAAAATTGGTATGTATTTGATAACGTTGACTTCGTTGAATTTTTAACAACATTAGTGAATGCAATAAGTAAAAATCTAAGGTATTTCATTTTGTTGCATTTATTTTTATACGTATTTTAACGTAGGCCTACGTTCCTCCCATTGGGGTCTCAGGAAGGAATTTGATTCACACGCCAAAACGCCACAAAAAACGTTGTATGGGAGATCCTCTATATCTCGGTAACTACATATGTTAAGCACATAACTAATGTCTTATTTTAGAGATAAAGGGTAACAACAGAAGTTCAAAAAAAAAAAAAATTGAAAATCGGAAGAGAGTCACGCGAGTAAAGCAGTCCTACGCCTTTAACATCAGCGGCTGTTTGAAAAAGACAGCCTCCAGTCATTTTTTTTGCCCAACTTTGCGACTCAGTAGTCGCTGAACTACAATTTCGATTTTCAATTTTTTTTGTAACTTCTGTTGTTACCCTTTATCTCTAAAACAAGACATTAGTTATGTTTTTAACATATGTAGTTACCGAGATATAGAGATCGCGTCACCAATTCATGCGTATTTTAGCCCAACTTTGAGACTCAGTAAACGCTGGACTACAATTCCGATTTTCAATTTTTTTGTAACTTCTGTTGTTACCCTCTATCTCTAAAATAAGACATTAGTTATGTTTTTAACATATATAGTTACCGATATATAGAGGATCTCCCATACAACGTTTTTTGTGGCGTTTTGGCGTGTGAATCAAATTCCTTCCTGAGACCCCAATGAGACGAACGTAGTCCTATGTTAAAATACGCATTAATTGGTGACGCTATCCTCTATATCTCGGTAACTACATATGTTAAAGACATAACTAATGTTTTATTTTAGAGATAAAGGGTGACAACAGAAGTTACAAAAAAAATTCAAAATCGGAAAAGAGTCACGCGAGTAAAGTAGTCCTACGCCTTTAACATCAGCAGATGTTTGAAAAAGACAGCCTCCCGTAATTTTCTTTTCTGTAAGCTGCGTTGGTAATGATAATTTATTTTTGAATAATCATTTTGACTAACGTTGATTTTTTTTAAAAATATGCTTCTATCAGTGTTCGAGAAAAAAATTGTTTATTTTTGAAGCTCTTCCCACGGAAAATGCAGGATTCAATCCAAAAATATAGGATTTGTTGGCCGAGTATGGAACGAAATACGAACATTTTTCTGAATAAATCTTTGCAAAACTTCAACTCTCACTATATAAGAATGTTTCACACGTTCTGACATTGAATGCTAGATATATTAGCACTAAAAGATGCAGATGCGTATTTGAGTAACATGCGTAGCTGCGAGTGTCTTGCGACTCTAGTGTCATTTGAATTTATCCTATACTAAAGTACCATTTTTAAGTCGGTGTCTTTTACAACGATAGCATTCGAATAGCTTCATTATGATAATGACTCTATCAAAAAAGATTACACTTCCTTTTTAAAGGCAAATCGGCAACAACGTTTACACCATTCACTACTAAAGAACAGTTGCAACGCAACATATTTCGTAATAATGCACTCCAATTCAAATCCAGCCTCAGAGAAGCCAACCGCGTTCATTAAATAAATACGCCTTTTGAAAGAGACGGCAACGTAGAAATTCCAATGCTGCATTACTCGCGTGGTCATTCAAGAGGGACGGTAAGTCCGAGCCCATTTGCTGACCTCCAGCTCACCTCCCATCAGCGGGTCAGGCATTAACTCGGCGTCCGTGTTCGGATTTGGTGAATAGGGTTGCCGGAATGAATGTCCACTCGCCATTGCATTTAGTGCCACTCTCTGTCACTTTCATCAGTTGTTGGGTTGTGTTTGATTTTACCAAACAATCGATTTGATTTAGACGTGAAAGAGGTTGAGAATGTAAGAGAGGGGATCGATTATTTTTTCAGAATAGGTTAGCCGTTAATAATTAAGATTCTTTAAATGAAAGCGAAAGTTGTCTCTTATCAATTCTTACCTGTAAGTGTTTCTCGAAAAGCGAAGTTGGTGCTCCGAATGCACTCTCTGAGTAAGTTAGCTCTCCCAAAGCCAAAGGTTTTGTCCCGCAATAAGCAAAATTTATTTCAAGTTACTCTTCAAGAACTCTCTCAAGCCTAAGAATTCATATTATCACAGGAGATTCCTTGAAATTCTGAAAATGCTTGAATTTTACCATCTAATGTTTAAGTTGGTCAATTGGTTGGAAAACAAATCATTCAGTTTACGAAAAACTAAACATTTTAACAATAGTGAAATAAAAAAAAAGGCTGATAATTTCAGTGAACACAATCGCCAACACAATTTCAACAGCTATAAAAAATCATAGGAAAGTAAATGAGTTAAATTATATCAAGTTAGCTCCAAAAGGAAAGCTTTGAAAGGGAGGAGGAGAATGAACAAATCAAAATAGCATAATGGCAATCAATTTACTTGACATCATAGTCAGGAGATAAACGTCATCTCCATTATACACATCGGACGGCAAAATAGGCACGGTATACTTAACGTTTATAGCGTAACAACATGAACTAACAAAATTAAAGTGCATTGCAAACCCTCAAAGCCATAATTTCATTTCCGGAAACTTGACACAGAAACTGTAGAAAATTTCATTTACGGGTTGTTTCAGAATACGCAATAAAATTTCGTATGTTAATCAATACAAGATATGCAAACAATCTTGAAATATCGAAAAATATATTCCTAAAATTTTGTCGGTTTTTATTGACATATATTTTACAGGAATTTGCGATTGATTTCTATTACTTCATCAATATGTATTGAAGAGGATATCTTACCTCATTATTGTCATTTATAGTGTTTCTAATAAAAAAATAAGTAGAAAGTTAAATCTTATCAAACTGCACGAATTCATAAACTATTTTATTTGCTCCATCTGTCTCATAACTTTAACACATTCATCGCTACGGACGAGATATCTCGTCCTTCAGGAATCTTCAATAAGCACTATAATTTGACTTGCATAACAAATTTATCAAGTTGAAAATATTAATAGATGTCCGCAGAATAAGCTCACCTCTTTCTTTTTTGATTTATAAATTGTCTAGAACGAGCACGGTTATTTTTCTCTTTCTTGGAACTTGCATCTAATTCGCCCATAGCGTACTACTTCACCACTTAAACTACCATTCAAACTACTAAACCAAAACTGAGATCCTCAAAATTTCAGAACCATAATGGATGAAATCAATAAGTCATTAAAAATGTAATCCTATCGATAGATGCATCCTTACTTGCATGACTTTGAGGCAACCTTGACTATGATCTTTCACAGAAGTTAAGCGAAAGCATTTCGTGCCTTCTGCCATCTTCCTCTTGACGATTATAAGTTAAAAGAGACTGAAAAAGAGAAGCGAATATATTTCTCTTTCTTCAGTCCCTTTTTAAATTGCATTGGTCAAGATGATGTTAACAAACAGCATGACCAAAGTATATATTTTAATAATGAAAACTTCTTAGAGCTTCATACTTCAAAAGGTAACTAAACTATTAAAATTCGAAGTGAGGTTACGATGCGGAACTTTTATTACATGTTGTATGTCATCGCATCAAGTAAGCTATCAGGGTATAGAGTTCCACAAGGCTGTCGATAGATTCCAGTAAAAGAAGTATTTAATACGTAGTGTCAGAGTGTATTCTAATCTCGTGTGGGAGTGACGCACAGAGGAAATATCGTGAAAATGACTTAAAGCAGCTAATATACCAGTTTAATGGAAATGAGTGCATTATGCTGCTGAAGGAAACACGTTTTCTCCAAGAAATGATAAGGAAAAAAGGAACACTTATGAATTGTATAGTTATTTTCGTCATTTGACTGCGACGTCACATGAATTAATCCCATTGAGAGACCAGAAGCCATTATGGGAAGTTTGGGCGATTCCTTATACAGTAAACTCTCGTTACAACGATATCCAATACAACGATAAATCTCTCTACAATAAAATTTTGTGGTCCCGGTGGAATTTGCATAGAACATAATGGTAATCTTCCCTCAATATAACGATATTCTGTACAGCAATACACCCTGCCAATCAATGTTTTTTTTTTAAATCTCAAAGCCATTTTTTTTTCTTTGCAACAATATTTTACAGAGGATAAGCAAACTGATAATGACGAAAATTCCAAAAATGGCGATGTTTCAGATGGCTGAAGAATGTGCTTTGAGACTTCAAAAGTCTTTAACTCATCTTGAAAAAAAGTGGCAAAATGTCTGGAATTAAAGTGGAGGAATATTTAACACCGGGTGATGATCTTATGGTTTTTGAAGGAGTTATTGAAGAACATCGTCATTGATTTTGTCTTTGATTTCGGACAGAATCACAGACGAAATGGAAAATGATGATGAAGAGGACGATGATGATACAGATACATCGCAATCTTTATCGACTTCATTTATGGGTGTCGCCAGTGGAGGGACCGGTGGAAAGGGTCCCCCTGTCGGAGATGTTGTGCCCCCTCCCGTCCGGGAAAATTTTTGTACCCCGTTCACGCAACGGGGTATTTAATTAATAGATAAATAAAGAGCTTGCGAAATTTTGATACCAATTTCATTACACTTTCCCCCCCCCCACAAACCCCCGCCCCCCCCCCCCCGTCGGGAAGACACTAGCGCCACAAGATGTCTTCAATGAGTTCAGTACTTACGGCAAATTTTTTGAAGCCTTTCATCCACAAATTTCATCTTAGTACATTAGACTCTATGCAAACCCTGTTAGTTGACTTAACAGTTGAAAAAATGTATAAGCAAACGAAAACATTCTATCTTTTCGATAAATAAGTTTCTCAGGTATGTGAACTATTTTATTGTATAGCTGAACTTTCACATTTTTGTGTGCTTTAACAAACATCACTCTGGTGATGTTTTTTGGCAAAATGTATACTGTTGTAATGCGTCCACATTAAAACAACAAAAATGTAACTTTTTTATATCGTAATTATATCGCCTCTCGATATAACAATACATCCCTCTATAACAATATCTTTATTTGGTCCCCAAATTATTGTTGTAACGAGGTATTACTGTATATACATTTCACTCCTCTGCTTTTATAACAATGGTGATTTTCAATGAATAGTATAAAAATATCTCGTTGATGGACTTATTATAAACAAGATTATATTTATAATCAAGATGTGTGTTATAGTTAAGTTGATTATCTTCATTACTGCGGATTAAAGATTTCCCCTTAATCAAAAATAAATATTTATGCCATCCATTCTTCATGAATTTTCAGTTGCAAAGACAACAAATAGACAATTATCACATTCTCCTTTTTTTCAAAATTAGCGTTTCCTAGAAACCTTTCAACAAAACTGTTAGAGACCACTAGAAGACTTCAGACCTGTGCCATCCGAGATCACTTGGCGAGAAATAATTTCCTAATGAAATAAAAAGAGAAATTCCTTCTGAAGCAAATGAAGGCTTGTCGTTTCTGTCTCGGGCTGTTGAGGCAAGCCTAAGCCGAAAATAGCTTCCCCGTTAATCTGAGCTGGAGCAGAAAATACGCCCCGTGAGATAATCTTCTTCACTTAGCCGGAAGGGAGGAAAACCCCAAGAAAATGTTTTGCCATTAGGTACAAAAACAAAGTACTCGGTGGCCTGGAAGTTTATTTTCCGTTAAGGTGGTGTCGTCGCTCCGGGGACAGTTGGAAGAATAACTGGAGGAGAAAGTCTTTTTCTGGAGGAAGATGGGTTTGCCAGAAAAGAGAAAATGAATATCTTGATTCTTGAGTGATAGACAAGCGAAATGGTTTTAATAAAATATATTTCAGATCGGAAAGTTGGATATTATAGTGGTATCCGTGTTTTACTTTCCAATTTTTAGATGTGAATACGTTGTTATTTACAGGTAATAGGAACATTCTGTGAAGAAAGCCAGCATTCCCTACTAGCACAAGATATTTTACGATATCTCCACGATGTTGATACAATATTCTGAATGACGCACAACATCGTAAAGATATCGTGTAAATATTGTAGAGTATCTTGTGTATAGTTCAGCAACGGATTCCGAGACTAGCACTTTTGGACGATTTTACACCGGAAAGGGTGTCAGGCAATGAGTCATATGAGCGCATTTCCGGAGTTCTTTGTTGTATCACGCTCAGTAAAATGTAAACGTCACCCTCCCATTCTTCACTTTTCCCCTATTTTGATGAAAATAACTCCGCCCGGCGCATGCGCAAAAGCGCAGAGGGTTTCCGAATCCGTTACTAAACAATAATAGGTTTTGGACTGATTTTGCGCATGCGCATTTCGAAATTTCAGTCTCCCACTCCTATATTCACGTAGACTATAATGTCATGTGCTAAAAACTAACAAGAAGTTAACAATAGATGTAGATGTTTTAATCGCTCTTGTATGGCTAAACAAAAATAAGTATTACTAGCTGCCTTTGGCGGCCAGCTGTTCACCCGTAATATTAATAGCCTGTAGCAATGCTTCCAACTTGGCGAAATAAATTAGTGAAATGGCGGTTGTAGAAGCTAATGGACTCTGCCAAAGTTTTATTTTGCGATGCATCTAGAAGGGCGATACATCTAGGAAGGCGGTGGGTGGCGGCGACCATTGATGACAAATCTAGAGGTCGTAAACTTTCATATGAGATAAAAATTGTCGAAATCAGTCGTTTGTTTTCATGTTGTGATGTTGTTACGTTACGTTTTTGCCGTGGATATGTAATTACTTCTAATTTCTGTTGTAAGATACGTTCTAAAATAAAGGTGAACAAAAATTGCCATTAGAAAAATTAACTGCTCTTTTCAGGGCAAACTTCTGATTGGAAAATACGAAAGATAGTTGAACAAAGGTCGTCAGATGAGATACATAATTCAAGATTTTTAACTAGAAACATTTCTGTACAACAATTGTCTTTCTGTTTTTCTACTCAAAACGTTTGATCAAAATGCAAACACAGTGTCATACACACCCCAGTGAAAAATGTTAGTGGTAGATGCATGCGCACTGTGTCATACGAAGTAACATTTATTTACACATTTTAGATGACATGCGCAGTTACGTTTGTCATGCGACTGCAAACGCATTTTAACCCTTTCGACCCGACTTTTGCATGACTCAAATTTAACTATGAAAAGTAGTTTAATTTAATGTTGACATACTTAAAGAAGTGCACTATGAGTTTAAAGTTTTTCTGTAGCCTTTTTGGTACGCCATAATCTTATTTCTGTTAGGGATAACAGTAGCCATCAAGGAAAGGGGTCTTGGTTCGTTTCAATACTTTTAATTAAACACAAAAGGACACAACATACAGGGACAAACATTAAGAACAAAACACTTCATTACATAAAAATAAACAATAACTCGGGGGAGAACACCATGTTTACTCGTCGACTCCAGATCGTGAACTGCGGTCTCCTCCAACGGCCGCTAGGTGGCGAGCTCGGAAAACAGTGCGGTTACATTTCACTTTTTCCGTTTCCTGGAAATCTCCTGTGACAATATGTCCCAATCGTAGTCTACAATCTGTAAAACTCTCTTTCCTACCATAACATTAGCATGCCAGGGAACAACTTTACAGCTTCGTAACAATAATCTTGTTGCGAAGACAACAAAAACCTAAGTCCGCCATTTGCAATCTGAGAGTGTTTCCAAGTTTCTTTAATCATAATTTTATTCCCTAATTCCCTAAAAACACTGAAAACATAAAACTCCAATTAAAAAAGGATTTATTTACCGATGGGGAATGAAGTTTAATCTCTGGGACGCCTATTAGGGCCGAAAGGGTTAACAAACATTCGATACTGCTAAGAAAGTCGCATAAATAGAGACAAGATTACTTCAGTCACAATATTGCATAGTTTATTCTAAGAAAAGATGTATTAAAAAATACAAATTATCCATTTGTTTTCAATAACCCTTTTTCCATTCTTCACCTGCATTTCCATGCAAGCAACATAAAAAGTAATTATGAGGCTGAAGTGTTGAAAGATCTTAAATCTCGATTTATGCTCAATGATTTTCGCCATTTAACCCATCTGCATGTATATTCTAAATTTTAAAATGTCAGAAAATTTCTTTTAAACCACTCTGCTTTTCCTCTATTTATTCAACTAAAAATTGTGCACATCTCCAACAATACCTACAAAAAATGGATGTATTTTTAATTGTCTCTTCCTACGGGCTTCTTAAAATTTAGACCTTTTCGCTGAAAAGAATTTCAAATTTCTCCAAATACTGCGTGGGTTTTTTCATTAAATCAACTCAAATAGTTTTACCAACATCATCGCTTTTAAAGAAAAAATCTTTTGCATGTAAGGTTTTTCTGACATAAATGATATGGCTAGAGAATCTTTAAAAGATACTACAAAAGGCAGAAGCTTTAACAAACATTATTAGCTTAGAATAAAACAGGAAATATATTTAAACAAGCAGAGTACTTATAAAAAGTGTTTTATTTGGTATTTCACATTTGAATAGTGGTTATCTGCGTGCTAGCCTGTGTTCGTCTATCAAATACAGTAATATTTTTCTTCAAAGGGGACAAGAATTAAATTTTTTGATTTTGTCATTCTTCCGGAAAAAAAAACATTTGCTCACTTAACATTCGTTACATCGTATTTTTAAGGAAACGAATTCTGTTGCATATAAAGCATTGTTGATTTTGTTTCCTTAGTTCCAGAATGAAGAGATATTTTCAGCAAATGGAGAAAATTGTAGCATTACATTTAAAGATATTTCAATGCAATATTTAAAATTATGTATAAGCTGATTCAAAGCGACACGGTTAATCTTTTGGACGAATAACAAATGCAAATTATACTTACATAAGGAATGAATGTGAAATATGAATATGTGATTTGTGAAATATTACACTGTAAAAAAAATCCCGTAAAATTTACGGTTTTAAACTGGCAGCTGGGTTGGTTGTGCAAAACCGTAAAAGTTACAAAGTAAACCCGTAGGTACAACGGTTTTTTACTATACAGGAAGAAGTTTTTTCCGTAAAAGTTACGAAGTAAATCCGTAGTCACAACGGTTTTTTACCATACGAGACTAAGTTTTCTCCGTAAAAATTAAGTCATCGAAGTAAGTGACGTCATCGACTGATGTTGAGTTGTTTTTCTCCTTCTGTTCGAGTTGAGTTGAAACGTGCTGATGTGTATTATCAATTAGGAATATTAATTAATCAAGGCTTAATTATTAATTTCAATTAGTTTAATTAATCTAATTGAACTTACTCGGAAGATTTCGATGCAAGATGGTGACAAAACTTCAAACTCCTCCGGGTCGGGGATCGAAACCGCGTTCATAGAGTTAGCAAACAGTCGCTCTAACCACTAGACCACCGGGGACTTCAAACAACATGGTAAAAATAATCTATTTGAGTTTTAAAGTCACTATAGCTCTAGTGGCGCCACCTTGTGATGTAAAAATCAACTATTACCAGAACACTCGTTTTAAGGTTAGCTTTTATGAGTGACAACATGTTACTGCTACATGTATAAAGAGTTAGACCATGCCCTGTTTAATATGATATTTCATTTATTTCTTTGTTTTAAATAAAAAGGTTTTAATGTCAGTTTTCCTACTAAACGATACGTGTTTCGTATGGAAAATGGTTGATGCTGAATCGAATGAAATTAAATTTTTTTTCGCAAAATGTTAAAAGCTACATTATTCTTCAAACTTCTAAGCTTATTTTGAAAATTAGAGAAAGTATTAGTGGTGATATATTTTTTCTTCCTAAATTATTTCTTTTTTTTGTCCATGCATAATTAAAGTCAATACATTCACTTATTTCACTATAGCGGATATGGAACCCTATTATAAACATGAAATGAATGCAATAAAATTACATTTAAGAAAAGGGAAAGTTATCGTACGGAAAGCAATACCGTATGACGAAAAATAGAATTTGAACTGACGGTTTTAAACCGTTTATGGCTGGAGCGGAAAACGGTGAAAAACCGTTTTGTCAACAAAACAGCTTTAAACCGTCAAATATACGGAAAAAGTCCGGGGAAAAAACGGATATTTTTTACAGTGTACGGAAATGTGCTTGAAAATATATAAAAAGAAATGACATGAGAAATCTTTATTAGATTCAACTAACTGATTAAACATAACTTGTAACCTTGCATTTCGTAACATTTATTCAAAATTCTAATTATTAAACATTAGATGATTGAGATGGCCTGACAAATGCAAATTACGGATTTTTTTAAGTGTATGGGGTTCCGTTCATTTACAATAGAATATCAAGGACGGTTTATTAGAATAGTTTAGATTGCAGACACATCGAACAACGGTACTTTCCACTAAAGGTTTTTCTGTTTGGACAATGATGATGAACGAATACAAATAGAAACAAAGATTTCTAGAACTGCATCTTATTGCCGTCTATGAAAAAACGTGATACCAAAGGGTTGCCAAGAGCAACAGAGAATTCACAAAATGAATAAATGAGAACGGAAATCGAAAGTTTGAACTTTGAACTTTTATACATCCGAGAACGGTCCCCAAAACGAGATTGTAACAACTGCATACATAACCTTTTTGTTCGTCGAGTATTTGATTTCACTTTCATTTCGTAACTACAAAATTGGCAAATTATTGTTAACAGAATAAAAAGGAGCAACTAGACTAGATTCACGGCATACTACGACAGAGTAATTTTTGCACACGATCTCTAGGCTCTGCTCGTAACTTCATTCAGATTCTTACATTCTTTCAAAAGCATTAAAAAGCATTCATTTGCATTTTTCTCGAAACATTTTATTTGTATTTAACTAGTCATAGCATTCCCTCCAAGATTTGATGTATTACATTTCAATGTTCTCAGAATTTTTGTAAATGCATTTGTTGTTGTTTCTCATTAAGGAAGGCTGATAAGACAGAAAACTAAAAACAATGGAAAATCATGACCTGTTCCCACTGTAGTAAACAAGAAATGTATGTTATTTCTATTACATACTAGCCGCCTTCGGCGACCAGCTTGTTCGCCGGGAATATGATTTCAATTGAATCTTGCATCATTTTATATTCATGGTTAACTTAACAACGTAATTTTAAACTTCAGATTGTGGTGGATATTTAACCCACTTTGTATTAATGACCTTGGACCTCTTCTATTCATTGTCTACATACATGCCCCTAATGGAGTCAAATAACTGACCATGTCATATAACCTTTAATTCCATGTTGTCGGCAGTATCTTCACTTTCTTCTTCCTCTTGTAAAATATGCATTTGATTTCAACATTAAAATGACGCAGCACATTTTTTTGCCAGCGGCATGTTAGCTGGATTAAAACATGCTGAGAAAAGAATGAAAACATAGCATCTATAACCGTTCAGCTTAATGGATATATTGCTTAATGTAAGCAAAGCAATATCTCGGAGGCTTAGTTTACAGATTTCACAAAAGTTTTGATGAAATAAAATATGAAAGCAGAATGTATTAGGATATTATCTCAGATTATAACAATAAAAGAGAGATATGCAATTAAATATTTGTTTAAGGAATGAAAACGGTTTGAGTTGAGTTAAACAATGAAAAGTATTGTTGTAAATTATGCCAAAAGATATTTTTAAAAATTTATTAAAATTCGAGAAAACATTGTACGGCAACTTAATTGATATCATTGAAAAGATTATGTTTTACGCTTTCAGGTGGTGTAAAAATAATTTTTGTGCTGTAATATTTTCGGAAGTTATTAAAGAACAACGCCAAAATTCCCCTTAATTTTTAATTAATTAAAATTCTAATCAAAATTTCAAAAAGGGCTCCGTGGTGCACGTTCCCACCCTCCAAAGTATGTTTGTGCCAAATTTCGTAGCTCTACGTCCAGCGGTCTGCCCTGTAGAGGAACAACACACAGACACACACACATTCGCCTTTATTATTATTAGATATAAATAAACGTAATAAGAAATTATATAATTTGTTGGTTATTTTCTCGGGTTACCAGAACGAATAAACCCATTAACGCCCAAATTAATTTAAAGCATAGTTTTCAATAAACTCCTATTAAATTAAGTTTAAAACTTCAAGACTAAGCAAATTGTGAAGTAAAATTTAAAACGGAGGAAAAAAATACTTTTTTGTTTTCTCTTTATTTTTTTTAGAAAAAGAATTTTATAAACCAACGAAAAAATCTTTTTTTTTTCACATAAATATGAAAGATTTTTGAAATACTGTAAAATATCAAAAAATAAAAATCACTTTCTAATTTCTTGCATTACCTCAAAAGTAAACCAAACGAAAAATCAAAAAAATTCAAAATGACGATACTTTGGCTTCAAAATCTGGCTAAGTAGTAGTGTATACCTGCTGAAAACTATTTAGGAGTTTGGTAATACCTATGAACTGCATAGAAAACAAAAAAGAAACGATGGAATGCATTCGGTTCAACCACGGAAGTGAAATGTAACTGTCCTATAAATAGGACGCTAGGTGTTAACGGGTTAACCAAATTCCAATAATAAAATCTATAGTAAACCGATGATCAGGTAACAAACATCGCCTTCTAACCGATTATATTCGTTAACCAATCATTCACTGTACACGAAACATTTTATACATCAGCGGGAGTGGTCTCTCCTAAACTTTCTCGTATACTCCTAACACATGTAGAGAAAAAAATAAGCTAAAAGGCAATGAAACGAACAGGAACCCCTAACGCAGCGGATAAAAAAAATAAGGGAAACGTCATACCACGATTTCCGAAGGTCGTCCAAAGCGAAAGTGGAATTAGAAGGCCGCGTGATTAGCAATAGGGCTGGGTATAAGTTAAAGAATACGAAATTTGCAATTTCAACGCCTTTTTTTAACCGATTTAAATGAAAATTGGAGACAAATCTGCAATTACGGCTTCAAGACTACATATGAAATTTCATTGAACTAAGTTATTTCTTTTAGAAGATATCGTCTTCAGAAGTATGCGATTATACAGACTGACAGACATTCAACCCTTTGACGGATTTAGCCCAAAATTTGATACGGACCTACTATTCTTATGAAAAACTGTGTACCAAATTTTAACCATCTAGCTATTTAAGTTTTTGAATTACAGAGTTCACATGAACGCGGACAGACAGACAGACTTCCCTTAGACGGATTTTTTTCCAAAATTTGATAGAAACCTACAAATTATATGTAAATATCGCATACCAAATTTCATCCCCGTAGCTCTAATATTTTTCGAGTTATCGTGTTCACAGACAGACATAATTCCAAAATTGTATTTTTCGGACTCGCGGAGGTCTAAAACATGGAGATTCGTCAAAATCTCGAGTTAGAATTTTTTGACGATTACAATACTTTCTCCTAGCATAATTCGTATACGAGAAAGTAACAAGAAGAATTTGAGTTTCATTTCAAAATTCATCAGTTTTGTCTTCCACCATGGCCTTGTCCAGAGAAAAATCACGCTATGGAAATTGTGCATTTTGAGGTTTAGCAAAAGTTCATCATCAATCATGAAGTTTTCATCAGTTATGCTGTATCTTTTATACAACTCAATAGAAATATCTGGTCCAATAAGAGTAACGTTTTAGCTCATATTTTCCAATAAATATATTTTGTATTTTCCTGACGATTTTCTGTCAGCTCGATAGATGCCAAATTTCGCATCATATAAGCCAAGCATATCAATTTCCAACCGTAGAGCGTGCAATATTTTTTTCAACTTTGCAGGGTAATGTTGCATATATTTGATGCTTTGGTTGATACTTTGGCGCAAGTATTTACAGTTGGCAAGAGCTGCTGTCAAGCTAACAGAAAATTACATTGCTGTTAGATCGTGTTTAAAAGTCATTAACCCAAAATAAGTCTCTTGATAGATAACCGTGGTTATCTAGTTTAAATTTCATGAATGATCAATCGGGTACACGTTAAATTATCCCAAATTAAATCCTTAATAAATTATCTGATATATTCTATTTTTATCCAAATTATTATTATTATTATTTTACAAAGAATTCCATGGAGCATAATAAACATCCATAAAAAAATTGCGGTTTCCGGATGTGAACAAATCAGTATTGGTATCAAGCTATCGAAATCTTGAGAGGGAGAAAAGACATTAAATTTTATTTTTAAAAACCAGTGGGAGTGTTATCTTCTCGACTTTCTCGTATATTTACATTCTATGGCGAGTTTTGTACAAAGCTTCGCCATATAGCGAAAAGAATAGAATAGGGATTTGGGGGGATTTTCCTTTGACAGATTAGATACAAAATTTGACACAAATCTAAAATTCTGGTATCAAAACCACAACCAAGTTTCATTCATCTAGCTTGTTGCGGTTTTGAGATATCGTGTTTGCATATACTCGCCCTTCTTTTCCTTTCTTTTCATACTTTGTTTAAAAGACTGTTTTTAATTTCTTCTTTGTGGATAAATGCTTTTCTTTCAAATATATTCCGGGATAGGTTCAGGCCTTAGAGGAAATTCATATTAAGTTCGGACCTTAAAGTCTTTTTCCTCTACAGAAAACCTATTTTGGTTTTGAATCTGCATGGATGAATGGCCTCTGATGACGTCATCCACCGGATTCTTACTCCTTATATTTGTTTGTTATTATTTTTGTATTTTAACGCTTTCACAATTAAAACTTCCCTTAATTCGTATTTATATCTTTGCATATATTCGAATAGACAGAACGCCGACCCATGTCCCTGCAACCATTACAGTTGCCGCACCAGTTGGATGGAGATGGGATGATTCGAACAGACAATCAACCAGCTGACAGATTTGGCCATGCCTACATACTATCTTGATACATACAAAGGGTTCTGATGATAAAACCATATACCAAATTTCATTTATATATTTCTTTCCGTTTTTGAGCTGCTGTGTTCTTGCGCACACGCCAACAGAAAAAACAGACTTCCTTTAGGCGGATTTCGTTCAAAATTCGATCGAGATCTACAATTTTGGTTTAAAGGCTGCATACCAATTTTCATGTGTCTAGCTGAGTCAGTTGTTGAGTTATCGTGGTCACAGACACACGATTCCAAAAATGCTTTTTTTTCGCCTCGAAGGTCTAAAGAGTAGATTCATACAAATCTCAAGGTCGAATTTTTGACGTTTATAATTCTTTTTCTTTGTATTGACGGGAAAGTAAAAAAGAAATAATTTTGAAAATTGTTTTTAAAATGTTGGAGGTCTTTTGTTCCAACGGACAAGCCGCCACTACTTTTCTAGCCAGGGGCATACTTCAAAATGATCAACGAAAAGTTGGGAAAAAATGTCGCGACATCTCTTTCGAACCACTCTGTATTCTACACAGTTATCACCTAAGTAGATCCTACACAACAACTCATCCACTCCTCAGAGAATTCAAGTGACTATTCCATTCGAAGAAGAACGAAAAAAACTACAGATGCATTTAATTTTCTCGGGGCGCGGGGAAAAAAAGGCAACAGAATTCGAAATGATTTCCCTTCTTTCTCTCCCCTCCAATATATCGAACATCCCCCGGGGGGCCACCGACACGCTCTTTCTAGAAAAGCGAAAGTGGCAAAACCCAGAATGGGAACGAATCAGCCACTCCTCTACTCAGGGAGACAATCCTGACGATTTCACGCTTCCACAACCCGTTTGTTTCCCTTTCCGGTTTAGCGGTTCTCTTCCTGCTGCTCGATTGTTACAACTTAATCAAACTCGCAGTGTTTTCACTCGCATCCGAACTCGACTTAAGGGCTTTTCAATTACGAGTGAGAAAACGAACCAGACGCGGGGGCCTGCTCTTCTTAATGACAATTAACGCAATTAAATTACTTGACTAAGAGGCTGTGTGCGGCGGAATTTTTAGAAGGGGGTTCAGATGGAAATCTAGTGGATAAGGTGGTAAAAGTTCCCTGTTTTACTTTCTGCCCCGAAGGGTTTCAAAATTTTTCTGCCCACTCACAGTGTGTGATAAGATGGTGTGTTTTCTGCAGGGAGCGGCTAAAGCTAATTTGGTGAGGAAGTTGGAAAGTTAGATTAGATAACCCCCCAGCCCATGCACTCTTCGGGCATTCCAAGACAATTAAGCAGAGTGCGGCGAGCGAAGTAGTCTTTTGTTAACTCGAAAGCTTTTGCTTCAGGTTACTTCGTTAGATAACGTTAAAGGAACAAGCGAAAAGATCTGCAATAATTTATCAAATTCTGTGAATAACAATCGGTGGCCAAATTTGAATACAATCGAACATCATTAATATGAGCAATTCTCAAGGCAAATCCCTTAAAGCGCAAGATGCTTCTCATGATTCCAAATGAACTCCATGCAATATCTGGTGAAGACTTTTAATGCCGCTAAGATTATTTAAAATGAATTTTACTTTGTGAACCCATGCATGTACGAAATTTATTTTGCGGCATGTAATCGAACTAGCAAAGACGTTTTCTAATCAGATGGCAATAAAATTATATTTAAATTGACTCCTCGAATTCTTCGCAGAAATAGAAATAGCAACAAAATTTTAAAAACCGTCACAATCTCGAATTTCTGGCCCTGCCTCAATGCCAAATAAAACAAGTCGTCATTCAAAAAATACAACTAATTATACCGAGTTTAAGCGCTCATATATAAGCATTGATCTTGAATATACAAATTTCCCTCCACCCCCTAAAGAAAAGAGAAGAAAAGAATATATTAAAACTAGTCTGATGTTTGTATGGAAACAAATAAGTCAGATTAAAGTACGTGAATTTCTGCCTTTAATGCATTTTCGCTAATTATTTTCGTTCTTAATCTTTTTCAAAAGCTTGTGTAGAAATACAGTGGATTCCGAATCCTACTGTATCGCCCATAAACCAAAAATAAAATCACAAGAAAATCCTTTTCATTCACTTCGTAGCTCATTCTCAATTTTTGCTCACCATGAATCTTTATTTAATATATATATATATATATATATATATATATATATATATATATATATATATATATATATATATATATATATTGCAAGAAAGAATTTTTTTAAACAAAATACTAGCCGCCTTTGGCGACCAGCTCTTTGTCCATAATATTAATAGCCTGTGGCTATGCATGCAGCTTGGCGAAATATATGACGGTTGTAGAGGCTGAGGGATTCTGCCAAAGTTCTCTTTTACGATATATCTCAAAAATGGAGGGTGGTGGGTGGCAGGCGACAATTGATATATCTCGAGGTCATAAGCTTTCATATAAAATAAAGATTGTCGAAATCGGTCCAGTAGTTGGGCTGGGGTACTGGCTCTAAGGTTTTGCCAATTAGTTTAAATATAAAGATAGTCAATAGATAATAATTCAAATTTGAATATGACTAAGCACGGTTGATAAATTAACTATGTAATGAATATGGATCGATCATCCCATTAATATGTAATATCGACTATATATTACAAAAAATAATTTAGTTATATGCTGATCTTATCTGAAAAGAATGAAAATTGTTTGTAGGAGTTTATTAAATACACAGTCTATAAAACACAGTTTTTATTATTTGTCTCGAACTACACTGGCATACAAAAGTTAAGGAACATTTCGTAAAATGCGAGAAATTTGCAATTAATACGAAAACTATGTTTCGAAATCAGTTCTGGAGAATCGTGTGACATTCAATAGAGTATCATATACATATTACAGTGAAGATTTGGTCACGAGGGCAATTAGGGGGACCACAAGAAAGGGATGAAGGCGAAAATGGAGTTTCACTCATCCTGTTTCGCAGAAAGCTGATAACGAGATGTAACTTTTATCAATGGTTATGGTTTAATGTGCATAATATTTGCATGCATTTCCGTAAGCATAGAAACAAATATTCAGGAAGATATAAATGTTTCTTTAAAAAATCCGAAATTTTTCCCGCGTGTGTTTTGCTTATAACATGCTGAATTTCCATTCAAATTATTTGAAATTTTCAGAACACTTGACAATTTGTTGCAGAAGCATTGTATTAAACTTTGAAGTAAATACGTTGAATATTCTTCGAATGGTATTCGAGAAAATGCAATTTAAATAATGTATTTAATTTATAAGTGTTCATGGTATTCAGGATATTAAATTTTACTAAAATTCAATGTTACTGTTCGAAGATTCAAATTTAAAAAATATCAGTTGGTACAAGAACCCTCATCATTTAGCTTCTCTTAAAGAGAAATTCACCTCACTGAAATGCCGACAGCTTTCTGAATTTTAATAGGATTCAACTGGAATTTTTTTTTAAGTTGCTCTATATATCTGGTTTTGAAGTTACGAAAAAAAAAAATTCTGCTGCGTCTCTCACATGCGCAGTAAAAAATTATTTAGTACAAACACTCATATTTCCTGTAATATTCAACGTATTTACTTCACAGTTTAATACAATACTTCTGTAACATATTGACAAGTGTTCTGCAAATTTCGAATAATTTGAATGAAAACTCTGCATGTTATAAGCAAAACAAATGCGGAAAAATTTGAGATTTTTTTAAAGAAACATTTATATCTTCCCGAATATTTGTGCTATGCTTACGAAAATACATGTAAATATTATGCACATTAAACCATAACCATTGATAAAAGTTGCATCTCGTTATCAGCTTTCTGTGAAACAGGATGGGTGAAACTCTATTTTCGCCTTCATCCCTTTCTGGAGGTCCCCCAATTGCCCTCGTGACCAAATCTTCACTGTCATATGTATATGATGCTCTATTGAATGTCACACGATTCTCCAGAACTGATTTCGAAACATAGTTTTCGTATTAATTGCAAATTTCTCGCATTTTACGAAATGTTCCTTAACTTTTGTATGCCAGTGTATATTCTTTCTATTACGAAATATAGACAGAAATGCAAAAATGAAAAGATTTTAAAACTTTCCTCAATGTACTTGAAATATGGCATATACGCCAATACTTTTTACAATGGCAATAAATATTTTATATTATGAAACATGAACAGTTAATGAGAGATTTCTCTCTTTTTAAAAATTATCATCGTCAAAAAATAAATGAAGCAATATTATTTATTTACAAGATGGAATAGTACATGTTTCATGACTAAATCCTTCTTCCAGTTAGCCAACTGGACAGGAAACCTTACAAATGCTTCAACCAAGCTCTTTTGCATTACTTGATCGCTACACCATGGCAATTCAAAGCTGCCATTGCCTTACAGAGGTGAAATAAAAAATGATGCTGAAAAATAATCCCTTTGCTGTTTCTTGAATTTGCAGATGGATATACTGGAGTTCTTTGATATCATTATTACAGAAAACATATTAATATGGCGAATCCGGGGGTGGCTATCGGGCTGCCGGCCCCCCCCCCCCGAGCTGAGTCAGAATTCTTGATTTTATTTAAAATCACTACAGCTGTTTGTTCTTAATTTCTATTTTTAAAAAATAATAAAAAAAATATTAAAAAGTGACAATATTGCTTTCTGGCTGGACAGGTTCGAAAATTTTCCTACTTTTCTAGTCATTCCACTTGTAATTGTAGCGTTGACGCGGTCGAAGACATTTTTTGCCTAGTTATTTCATTGTATTTTTTACTAAATTATCGAAAATATTGTATTGTTTTTTTATGATTCTTATTGCCAGGTGAGTAAAGTCTGTAAAGTTAAAGTGTTTTGGTTTACATAAGCCATAAGGTTTGACATTCGTTACGGCGATACAAAATTTTTATGACCTCAGCCGTCGCCGCCCCCCCCCCCAAAAAAAGATACCCCAAATCCTGGATTCGCCACTGGTCTTAATATAATGCAATACGCTCAAAATCTAATACAGAACAACCCCGGTTAACCAAACTACGGGGGGGGGGGGGGAGCCGTTTTGGATAACGATTTTTCCAATAAGCCATGAACACATATTTTGTATCTAATTACAGTATGTGATTCTGAAATGTTTTGAGTGTCAAACGAATTCAAAACTCTCTTTATACGTTACGCTTATGTTCTTTATTAAAGTTAACCCTTCATCGGGCACAATGTGCCTGAAGGGTTAACTTTAAACCGGCACAGTTAAACAATATTGTAATTAATAGTGTTAATACTCATTAATTTTAATTTTAGCACTCTAAAATAAATCACTGGCCCTCTAGTTGAAGCTTAAAAGAAAAAAGTGGGGATATCGTCGCAAAAAATCTCGCCTTCGTGATTATTTCCGTGCAGTACAGTATGTATTTTTCGGATTTGCGATTCCAAAGTCATTTCGAAGACATTCGAACCAGAGTTCGGTTAATCAGGGTTTTACTGTATTAGTACATCAAATCTCAAGAGTTAATAAATATTCTTAAAGCTGTAAATTCTCTTTTTGAATGATACAATCCTATTTGACAGCATATGTTTCCAGATTAGGGACTTTATTTGTAATGCAAACACATTGTTGTATTAAAGAGCTACATCTCTAATACTAATAAAGATGAATGTCTATCTGACTACAGAACAGACCGTAGAGCTACCAAATTTGGCTCAGATATACTTTGGATGCTGAAGATGTGCACCTCGGAGTCGTTTTTAAAAAATTTTAATTCTAATTTAAATTATTTAAAAATTAAACCAAATTTCGTCGTTTTTTGCCTATAACTACTGAATGGATTGACAAAAAATTATGTAATTTTAAAGAGCAAAAAAATTATCTTTCCAATGATACCAGTTTTATCATTGTACAAAATTTTATCTATTTATTGTAAATTTTTTAAGTCATCGGAATTTTACGGTCGCTGGTTGCGAGAGTAGAAATTGACGTAGGGGAGGCGGGGCGTAGTAGCTGTTAGCTGTTTGTCGAAGTCTACCCACCTCCGTACATTTAAGGAAACAATGTTCGGCAGTACATGTACTAAAATTGGAACGACCCCTGCGCAAGGATGACTCACAAAATCATGAAGCTTTCCACATTTTTAACGCGCGAGAAATGCGCTTAAGGTCCCTAACCTTAAAGAAAGTTTATTCTAAAATTAGCCTAAAAATTCTATGAAAATCTCCCCAATATTAAAAATCACTTCATGTAAAGCGTAAGTGCTCCAGATCAATTTTATATAAATAATTCCGCTTTATTCAGCATTCTTTGCCCGCATCCTTTTTTTTTTTTTTTTTTTTCCCTATTCTCCGTAACAACTGCTTCAAACGTTCCCCTGACACGGTCCGAACAGCGCAGTTGCTTAGACATGTTCCTAACACCTGTACAACCCCAGTTCGAATCTCGCTTGAGCTTTGCCTTCGTCAGTGTTAACAAATACTTCGTCAGCTTCTCTACCTCTTTTATGCATACCTAAAAGAAAACATTAGATTTAAATTCTTAAAATACTCTCATTTAACTTTTGTGATTATTTTATTTTATACTCTTTTCCCAGTAATTTTTAAACATTTCTTTTTACTTTTAAAGTTCTATCATCTAAATATTTCTCAAATTTTACAAAATTTTTCTCCACAATGTTACTATCGACGATTAATTAAGCCTAATAGATAGCTTTAGAATGGTAAATTTGGTTTTATTTTATTCATTGTAGTCATTGGCTTTAATCTTAATTATTAATCTTGACTGAACACTGTTGAATGGTGATGTGTAATTTTATATTTTACTTTGCTCCGCAGAGAGAATAACTATTATCAAATATATACCTGGTTTAGTTCATTTTTTATCATTCGCTATTATTTGACAATTTGTGTTTTTATAGTTTACAGATATTCAGTTTCTTAGTGTGTGTTTGTTGTTTTGTTAGGCACAGAATAATTATTCCAAGATTTTTTTTTCATGCATTTCAATTCAATATTTTATTTATTTATAAATGGTTGTTTTTATTGACTAGATTTAAATGTTTATCATGAATTTAGTTTTGTGTTTCGTAAAATGTAGTCAATTCTCTTTTTTTTTTTTTTTTTTTTTTACAGAAAAAACTTTTAGTTATTTTGAGTTTCAATAAGTAAATTATTTTTAGCTGAGAAATTTAATTATTGTGCGTCAAATTTTTCATTACTTATTAAAATCTTTTCCATTTTTTGAAGAATCTTTTTACTTATCATTTTTTAACATGTAAATATAAGGAATTAACTCAAAGTTCATTATATGCAAAAACATCCTGTACATTTTTGTTTTGTGTATAAAGAATTAAAATTCAGTTATACTAATTAACCTATTCACTGTTTGTTTTTAAATTCATTTCTTCGTCCTTATTGCAATTATTGCTTTCAGCTTACAAAAATTGAAATGTTGAAAATGTCAGTCTTAATTGTCTTATTATTAATACAAGATTGGAGAACCAGTTGGTCGCCGTAGGTGGCTAATTTGAAATAAAGTAATCCTCTACCCAATATCGCAAGTGTCATGTTTAAAAAAAAAATTATTTGAAATTTTAAAAAACTGCTAACTAATAAATACAATTACTTATTTTTTTCAAATCAACCAAATGTAACTGAAATGAGAGAAATTTTGCAATTAATAAATGTTACATTCGGAGAAATGCAATTTTGTAGAATATAAATAATTCTTCCATAACAGTATCAACACTGTTTCCACCACAATTATTTTGAGAACTTCCTAATATTTGGTATTCAAAAAATAATAAAATTGCAACTTCATTAAATTAAGCTAATTTTGTCTTTTCTAATAATAATAAAAGCAAGTCTGCATATCAGTTACAATCTACAGAACTGATATTAGCATTATATGTACTTTGGAAGTAGGCAGTGTTTATCTCCGAAGTTTTCATTTCTTTTCTTTTTTTAAATTTAAATCGGAAATTAAACGAAATTGGACATTTTTGGCCAATAACTTGTGAAAGAATCATCATAATATAGGAATTATATCATAAAATTTATTGAATTACCCATCCAGTGATATTAGGCTATTGGACATAATATTTTAGTCTCGAATTTTAATCATTTTAAAAAATAAATTAAAACAATGCTTTCCATCTTTATAATGAAATTTGGGCCATTTCACAGCTTCAACAATTTTTCCACTATTTTTATACTGCTAAAATCAAAGTACCAGGAAGTTAAAACTAGGGCATAAAAGTTTTCTTTATATATTTTTTTAAACATTGACATAACATGCATTTATGCTCTTGCTTTTATTCAGCAGTAGGCACAAAACAGTATCCTTTGCAAACAATGACATGTCTGACCAGTGGCGAACCCAAGATTTGGGGGCGGGGGGGCCTGAGGTCATACAAATTTTGTATTGTCGTGACAAATGTCAAATCTCTTGGTTTATGTAAACCAAAACACTAACTTTACAGACTTTACACACCTGACAATAAGAATCATAAACAATACAATACTTTCAATAATTTAATAAAAAATACAATGAAATAACTAGCCAAAAAATGTTTTTGACCTCATCAATGCTAAAAGTACAAGTGGAATGACTAAAAAAGTAGGAAAATTTTCGAACATGTCAAGCCAGAAAATAATGCTGTCATGTTTCTATTATTTTTTTAAAAAGAGAAATTAAGAACAAACTGTTATAGTGATTTTAAATAAAATCAAGAATTCTGACTTAGTTCCGTGGGGGGAGGGGGGGGGGGGCGGCAGCCCGATAGCCCCCTGGATTCGCCACTGTGTTCGACTTTAACATCGAATTACAGAATATTTGATATTTAAATCAAATAAATAAAGAAATTCGAATTTAAGGCAAAAATCTATTGGACAAGTTTAAGCATCTCACGTCCTCATATGGATTTAAATAATAGATGTCCCAAACAGGATGTGTCACCTTGTTAAGAAGTTAAATAGATTCGTAGATTAACCTTTAGGCTACAGGGACTTAAACTATTAGAACTGTGTTGAATGCGGGGAGTGAAATTCTCACTTGTGTCTGGTACAGCAGTTGTACCGACCCGCATTCAAAGGTAAAATTTGTCTGGTACAACAGTTGTAAGGAAAAGGTTAAGGGGTTCCATCGCTTTCAAAGAGTAAACTATATTTATCTTTTTTTTAATTTCTTCATTACTTTCTTCATATTGCATATTTTAATTTATTTTTTGTATTTGACAATTTTTCAATGTATCCATTGCACATAAAATGTTTTTATTAGCTCTCTGTGATTTCATTTCAATCTCTTAAGTCCAACTTATCCCCCGCCCCTCCAATCAAAATAATTTTTAATACAAAAAAAATAAAGACTTATCAAGCTGAAATGAAATCAATATCTGGGAGCACTTAAGACTGAAGTTTGTTTGGATCAGGCTACAGCAAGCAATGAAACCAGAAAAAAAGACAAAATATATTCATTTGAAAAAAGGTAGCATAAAGATGTTTCAGATCTTATAAAGAGCCTCAGAACACTGCATGTTTCAAATTTTCCGATTATAACAATTTTCCTAATGTCTTTTTTTCCTTTATTTTAATATTAAAATAAGTGAAGTATCTGTATTTCTTCTGCAAAAAAGAAATGAAGTATAAATATTTCTTCTGAGTAATTCAGGCAGCAGGAATCAAGCTCAAAATATTTTAAGCCAATCAGTCATTCTTATCGGTCAAATTTGTTTTTTAAAAAATGAGTAAGGGTTAAGACCACCAAAAAATTCCTAAAAAATTTTTCAATGGCCAGATGGGTTTATTAAATCATTTGATCAGCATGTTTAATGCTAGAATGAAGCTCCAATTTTATAAGAGATTCAGTTGAAATGAAGCATACACAATAAGAGTAAACAAGCCGGTAATAAAATATTCAATAAATAAAAATTCAATTTTCATAATCAATAATCCTAAATTTAGCACAGTAAGTAAACATTATTTTCTTATTCAATTCGGCTTTTTTTTTTTTTTTTATAGATGCAAAATAGTTGTATTAAACATTTTTCCTAAGCATATTTATTAGGAGGAATAACATTCACTTTCTTGTACTGAGTGGCGGGCGAATCCAGGATTTTGGTCAGAGAGGGAGAACTGAAGTCATAAAAATTTTATATCATCGTGACCTCATGGTTTATGTTAGTCAAATCAATTTAATTTTACTCACCTGACAATAAGCACCACAAAGGACACTACAATACGTTCAATAATTTAATAAAAGCACTATGAAATAACTAGCCAAAAGATGTTTTTGACCGCCTTAACGCTACAAGTATAAGTGGAATGACTACAAAAGTGGGAAAATTGTCAAGCCAAAAAGCAATATTTCCACATTTTTTTTTAAGGAGATTAAGAACAAACAGGTGTAGCGATTTGAAACAAATCATGAATTTTGGTTTAGCTCTGTGGGGACTGCAGCCCCATAGAAACCCTGGATTCGCCACAGGCTTGTACAGTCATCATTGACAACAATAAAAATAAATGTCCGTCTGCTTAGTCTAGAGAACAGATTGTAGGACAAGAGCTCACAATCAGTTGTAGATATATTTTGCATGCTGAAGATGTACATCTCAAGACCATTTTTTTTTCAAAATTTTAAATTAATTCTAAATTAATTAAAAATCAAACAAAAAATGTCTGCATTTTTTGTTTTCCCATAAAATAATGCACAAAATTATTACACTATCCTAAAATACAGAAAATTATCTTTTCGATAATAAATATTAGTTTGAAAATAAATATTAGTTTATTATGCCATACGAAATTTCTCTTATTTCCAGGGATGTAGGTGGAGCCAGAAATCATCTGGCACTGCTTTTTAATGCAAAAAATAAATAAGAAATTGTAAAAACCTTCTCAAACACAATGCAATTTTTGTCACCCAGGTTAAGCGGCACTGCTTAACTTGCAATTACACCACTGATTATTTCTAATACATCGATCCGTTACATGGGGAAAAAGGTGAAATGAGAATCGATCGCCATGCAATGTTGCCTCGATTGAAAACTTGATAGCAAAGTTAAATTTAACCTTTTCAGGATGGCCGCACAGAAAACATCAGGTTCGATCTGGCCGACGTTTCCTGATGCGCGTGGCTGCACTTTTCTATCCAAGCCTAATTGCACTAAAGCAGGTGTCATGCCAACGTGACAGTCAGTAGCCAAAAGCCAGAACATATTTGTGACAGTCAGGAGAGAATGTGCCAAGCAGCTGGCATGCCCATAAGAGAATCGTCCTCAAAGGGTTAAAGAACACATTCTGATTTAGGGGGGGAGTAGTATAAAAATATACCAGCAAAAATGTAAATTATGAAAACACATATTTACAATTTATAAAAAGAATCATAACTTTAGCAAGAACAGTAAAATATTTTATATGTATTTTCATTGTGAAAACTTGTTTCCATTTTAATGGAAATAACGAATCTGTCTCAAACTATAACTTGTTTAAAGGAATCATATATCACAACAGATATTTTGAATTGGTCACATTAAGCAAAGAAAAAACTATTAGAAATGGTTAAATTTTATTTACAAGAATGAGAGAACACAATTTTGGAAGATGAAATTTCTGGAGATTGCAAACATAATATAAAGGAAGGTTATTAAATTAGTTAATTAAAAAAAATTATTTCAAATAAATGTAGTCTAGTTGAAACTTTGTAAGGATGAAAAGTCTTTTTAGTGAGTCTGTGACTCAGTTCTTTACTAAAAAATAATAATAAATATAGCTTAAGCTTCAGTAAGCATGTGCTTGTGAACCATTTCTTCTTTGTTAATCAGATGGGTGGTTTTACTGAGTAGTTGCATCAGTTTGTTCAAGTTATGTGACCAGTCATTCAGAACTTCACTGGGATCTTTCAGCTGAGAGAACGATACAACTCCTTCTAGACGGTCAATTTTGGCCCAGACGGTTTTGTTGACAACCAGGTTTGATAGCATCTCTTCAGTTTCCTGAAATATATTTTTGAAAATATAATTGCATAAATAGATACATATATCACAGCATGAAAGCATGTGTAGTACTTGAGGAATTCAGATAACGGAATTTGGCAAAAACATGTAAAGCAAGAGGAGATACATTGGTTTGGTGGGTGTTAGCTGGTAAAATAACTCTTGTAAACTAATGTTCTGTTGAGATTTACATAACTATAATGTATGTGATTGTTTTACTAAAGTAGAATACTATTTATTTTTCTGTGGTTGCAAAATCATAAATGTAGATCGTTTCAATATCCCGAGACTAGCACTTATGGACAATTTTACACCGGAAAGGGGAGACATGCAATGAGAAGATGAGCGTATTTCCGGAGTTCTTTTTTAGGTCATGCCAAGTAAAATGTGAACATTTCCCCCTCAATTTTTCACTTTCCCCCTATTTTGGTGAAAATAAATCTGCCTGGCACATGCGCAAAAGCACGGAGGGTTTCGGAATACAAGAACTTACTATACTTGTACATTTAAAACCAAAATATTTTTTGTAATAAATTATAGACCTTCGCTGCAACATTCTACAAGGTGGAGAAAACTAATCATCATCTTTAATACCAACACTCGGCAACAAATTTTTCACAGAATCAAGAAGTTTTGCTTCATGTTATATACATTCTAGTCAAAATAGATTTTTTTATTATTATTATTGATTTCTGTATTTTGTTCATACACAAGAAATGCTATTTGTACAATTGCTACCATTTCTATACAAGAAAATTAGGAAGAGATCGATGACATCAGAATAGTTTTAGCTAACTTTTCAAAGATACAATATACATATAAAAAAAATGCATGGTACATATTTAGAAAATTTAATAAAACATGTAACAAAAATTAAAAAAAATTATCAAAGACAATGAGATTTCAATACTTCTGAATTCTTCCTGTGCAACTGATAAAAATTGTATTGCATAATACCCACAATAATGCAAAGTTTATAATACCTGTAAGCCTCAATTATTCTAATAAAAGAGCAAAACAAAAGCAAACATACAACTGTTTTAACCCTTTCAAAACTGATTTTTAAAAAACTGAATTGATTTGAATATACTTAGATGCCCCGTCAGCTTGAAAGGGTTAATGTAATGATAAAAAAATAACTCTGTCTGATTGTATGTAACACATGATCAGCGCACCATTGATTTTGATCAGAAGAAAACACTTATATTATAGGAGGATTAGATTAGGTTTTATTAACTACATCAGGGTCTAAAGTTCCATTCTGGACTATTTAAAACATGAGTGAGTTGCAAAAACAATAAAACACTCTGGTTAGAAGTCAGTCATTAAGACAAAAATTTAAAGTTTATGCCTACAGGTTGGCACGGTAATCAGTCATTTGCCTAAAAGTAAAGAATATTTTCCAAAACAAAATCTCTATAAGATTAAGAGTAATTAGAAAAAAGCTAGCACGAAAACAATTTTTTTTTATAAGACATATTTCAATTATCATTATATATTACATTACTTACCGCTTCATTCAAATCTAACAATTCAGCCATACGTTTAAGAGTAATCCTTGTATAATATTTAGCCATAATCCTTATGTTCTAAAAGAGAAAAAACAAATTATAAAGAAATCAAAAAGTTGCTTTTTTTTTATTTTACACATTTAGATGTGATTATAATGAATAAAAATACTTATGGTAACCAAAACAATGATATGATTTTGATCTGTATCAAATAAAACCTACTGACAAAATTATCATAAACTGAAATAAATGTAATATTTCATATATATTACTCAGCAATTTTTTTATTTCTCACATTCTTTAAAATTTACTTAAAATGGAACAATTTTCAAAAATGTCTTACATGTTCTACAACCCTATTCTTCAAATCTTGCCAACATTTTTTGCCAATATCATCATGGCCAAACACTTCTGCTGCTGTCGCATCACTTGCGGCTTCTCTTAACTCAGATTCATATTTTTCATGTAGTAGTCTCCAGTTGATTAGTTCAGGAGTGGTGAAAAGCTGCAACAATTCCCTAAAAAAAACATTTTTAACCATGAATGGCAATTTCTTTTCTGCAGCCTGAATTTAAATTAGAATACATCTAGGAGAAATTGAACTATTTTTAAACCTATATATTGAATGAAACTTCAAATAAGCATTGTATTTCAAGTATTATGAAGATCAAATGCATTTTTTAATTCAATGCATTAATTAATGCTCCAGAATTCACATAAATTAGGTGTATTTAACCATGGTGAATATCAACAGATAAAAGCTTAAAAACTAACAATAATACATTGAAATTTAACTCAAATTGGAAACAAAAAAAATAAGTCAAATCTTTTCTTTCAGATGATCCTCAACTATAGTATTTTCCAAAAACATTATACAATATTTAATTGTAAGTCAAACTAACAACAATACTGTATCAGCAATTGGTACTGTATTAATCAGTTTAGATGCTTATTTGGCAATTCTGTTAATAAATATGCTTATCTTGAACACTTCAATTTTATACATGACCATAAATATTAAATATGACCACTCTATATAGTCTTATACAGCCGATATATGTTTAATCTAATAACAAAAACATTTTAATATTTGAAAAACAGTAATAAAAATGGAAAACTAAAAATAGTAGACTAAAAGGATTTCAACTAATTTCTGATTATTTAAATTTTTCTAAAGCATTAAGTAACTAAAAATCATATTCATCATTAAAACTTAAAAGCAATATACAAACTTATATGCAGGAAATATAAATGTTTTCACGGATATGTAATTTGAATTTAACCCATTAACAATTGTGTATAAAATGCTTCGTGTACAGTGAATGATTGGTTAAAGAATATAATTTGTTAGAAGGCGATGCTTGTTACCTGATCATCGACTCACTACAGATTTTTTTTATTGGAATTTGGTTAACCCGTTAACGCCCAGCATCCTATTTATAGGACAGTTACATTTTACTTCTGTGGCTGAACTGAATGCATTCCATTGTCGCTTTTTTTATTTTTCTATGATGTCAATAAGTCTTACCAAATTCCTCAACAGTTTTTAACAGGTATATATCACCAGTTAGCTAGATTTTGAAGTAAAAACATCGTCATTTGAAATTTTTTTATTTTTCCTTTCATTTATTTTTGAGGTAATGCAAGGAATAAGAAAGTGGTTTTTAATTTTTGATATTTATGTAAAAAAAAGTTTTTAAAAAAGTGATTTTCTATTAATTTTTTCAATCTTTTTTCTAAAAAAGTTTTTAAAAAAAGAAAACTAAAAAAATTCTCCGATTTTAATTTTACTTAACAGTCAACTTAAATTGGTATTTTAAACATAATTTAATATGAATTTATTGAAAACTATGCTTCAAATTAATTTGGGTATTCACATGTTAAAGTGAAGTTACAAATCAGTACATTAACTTACTTATATTTAGGCATTTCTTCTAAATTTTTGTCTTCCTTAACTCTGTGTATTAAGTCAGACTGCTCATTGTCATAAGGCGAGAGTACCAGATACATTACAACTTTTTTCAATGCCACATGCTTCTTTTCCACATCTTCTTGAATTTGTGGAGTATCGTAAACAGCTCTATAATGTTTGCATACTGCTAGGTAAGATCCTTCATGCTGGTCTAGCTCAATCATTAAATGATAAAATTTCAATTTCAAATCCTAGAATAAATATATTACACATTATATAAAATTGGAGATAAATATAAATAGTTAAAAACATCCAGCTACATATTACATTTGCTCATTAAACAAATTATGATATTTCAAAAATCAAAATACAAGAACATTAAAAATACCAATCATATCCATACAACGAAAAATAAAATACAATGAGAATTACCCAATAAAATTTCAGCAAAACTAAATACATAAAGTGGTTTATTGTATTGGCACAAAGTAAGCAAAATAGCTAATTGAAAAAATAAAATTGCATCATATTTTTTAAAACCAATAAACAATTTAATTAGCTATGGAACCATTCAGGAATTACTGCAAGACAAAAAGCATTTTGGAAGATTCATATTGAAAATAAAGGAACACATTATTCAAGAATCAATAAATACAAAAATCTACTTTATAAATTGATATAATTTTGTTAAAAGAAGTAAAAAATATTATACAAGAAAAGAAATATCTCTGCATGTTCAAAATTAACTTATACTTCATAACTGGATTTAACATATTTTATAGATTCAAAAGACAACCCATGAAATAGTAAAGTTCTTACCTGAGTTGAAGTATCTTCAAAAAACTTAGTGCTGATTTTCTTACTAATGATTTGGCAGCGAACATAGTCTTTCACAGCCAAGCATAGTCTCATTTGCTCCAAGATAAGTTCAACTTTTTCTCGTCGATCCATTGAACCAAAAGTCTCGACCTATTATTTTTTAAAACATTATTTTGTCAGATATCTTATCAATATTAAACATTTTTATATAAGTTATTTATTAAATTTTTCTGAATTTTAAAAAATTAATTAATGGTAACATATTCCATCCCCACAATTTCTACACTCATACTTCTACTAAAATAATCCTCAATAAAAAAAGATTCCCTTTAATGAACAAGAACAGCAAATATACTTTTCTCAAAAAAAAATTCTTTTCAAAGGAGCTTTTACTTATTAACAAAATAAATAGGGAATCTCTTAGCCTGTTAAGATTAGGTTGTATATTAGTCCAATATCCATAATTTTCAAGGATGATAAATCAACAGAAATTTAATTTCTCACTGATCTTCTACCTTAATAAATTTGATTAATCTTGCCACTTCGAGAAAATAATTTATCACTGACTGATGGCAGAAACAAGTATAAGAAGTAAAGAAATTGAAAATGATTAACACTGTCAATTTTTCCAACTGATCTTCTTAAAAATACTTCGGCTAAAAAGTATGAATTGAAAAGGACAATTACCAATTTTATCAATCCTTGAGTGCAAATATTTTGAAGTTCTTGAACATTTTGTCCATATGCCTCTAAACTTTTCTTAAACAGAATACAAGATATATACAAGCTACCAAGCTTACAATTATGATCAATAGTCGAGAGTTTTAGAAGACAAAGAAATATTTATACTACAATGAAACTGAAAGAAAAAAACACAAAATTGCATGAACGCTATTGGCAATTATGAGCAAATATCAAATTTGAAACTATAATTAATGTCTCTTAGAAAGTGTGAAAATGTATATTTTTACAATCTGCAATAATTCACGACCAACCATTTTTCCATTGATTTTTTTAATATTATTACCATTATAATTCTTTAGATTTTCTAAGATACACAACTGAGCAAAGTCAGTGTCATCTCCTGGGAATAGAGTTTCGAGATTTCTACAAAATAGCCTTAAGACAGAAATTTCCTATTTTTAAAGATGTGAAAATTTTTCTAAAGGAAAGTGACAAACCTGCAATTCTTGCATAATTTTACAAGCTTCATCAATTTGATTTTCATCTTCCTTCATCTTGGACAATTTGTGAGTCAGCCTAGCTCTCTCCACTTCAACATAAATCTAAATGTAGGAAGAGGGAAAAAAGTAATTTTATATTATAACATTCAATAGAATAAACAACAAAATTCACAAACTTCAAAGAATTAAAAGTTTAATTAATAATCAAAACTTTTTTTAAAAAATTCCTATCTTTAAAAAAAGCACTGCAAGTTTGAAGTAAAAATTAATATTATATCAAAATTAAGAGGATAGTATCACTCACAGGAGATGTTTCAATAAAAGCAGAAAATTAAATTTATAAATCTCATGTTACAGAAACAGAAAATAAAATATTTTCTTCAACAAAAACATTCAGTATTCTTATTTCCAGACAATTCTAATATCCTGAATAACAATCATATTAAACTTACTAAAAGATCAAGCATCAAAAAAAGAACTAAGGACAATAACATATTTGCTGGGAAATCCATTTTTTTTTTTTTTTATTTTGGTATAAATAACTTTTAAAGAACAAATTAATTTTTCAAGATTTATAGTTTCACTTGAGTTGTATATATTATTGTATATTCACTGTAGTTTCACTTGAGATGACTCGGACATGTGTATCAAGAGTTTATGGGATATATAACGAGAATCCAACATCATAAACGTTGATTTAACCGAAATATTTAGTTTTTTCAACAATAGATTAAAAATTATTCATTATGTCCAAATCATTTTAAACACAAAACACTATTTTCACATCAAATCACAGCTGGTACTTAATACTATACCTTCCCAGCAGTAACTTGTCTAAGAGTGTCAATAAGTTCCAGCTTTGTTTTCTTATCAGGCATTTGATCTACGTAAGTGCAACATTCCTGAATCATTTTGGTGACAGCCTGCTTGATTTGACTACGTCGCTTGGTTAGCAGAACAATATGCTCATTCAAGGCAGCATAGTTCTTAGTTTCAAAGCACAATCGCACAATGGCAACTAGTACACGCCCACAAGAATGGGTATCAGCACCCTGAAAAGAAAATTTCAATGTAATACAAGAAAAACATTTAAAATTCTATTAGATTAAAAGGACACCCAACAGAAGAAGAAAGTTTCTGACATGCATAACCTTCAAACAAAAATTCTAAATGTATTTCATAGTTCCTTGATTTTTTGGCATTTCTTTTTTTAAAGTATTTGTCAGTAAAGGTAATATATAGTCTCATGGCTATCCATGAGGAAGAAACCTGACAAATCGACAGCAGACATGCAAATAGTTGAAAACCATTCAACGAGAGCAATTTAGGCAACTTCAATAGAGGCTTTTAGATAGGCTGGTTCTTGCAATTTTCAGTAGAATGAAATGAAATTCTGCTAAGTGCTTATTGTAATTAGGGTTTCCGATTTCCTGCTCTTTTTTCCTTCCCGGGAATTTCCGGGAACATAACAGTGATTCCCGGGATTCCATTAAGATTTGAAAAAATATAAAGATAAGGGGGTTTTTTTTAAAATTCATACCAATAATAATTACATAAAATAAAGATATTCATAAATTCCAAAATTTATACTCCTTTATATATTGAGCTGCAAAATACAAATAAAATATATCAATTATTCATTTTTAAAGTACGATTTAAGAAAACATAAGCAATCTATGCTTTTATCAGCTAGTTCTTA
>BGPR01000126.1:860141-887170 GCA_013235015.1 Araneus ventricosus
TGCAAGTCTAGTTAGCATTATTTCAGTTAGTTGAATCAAAGAGTTTTTATTTAGTAAATGTGAAAGATCACCAGTAACTGCAGCAGCATATGCACTTAATCCAACTAAACTAACATTGCATCTCTCACTGACCCTTGAACCAAAGAATACTCATATATTTCAGAAATCTGAAGCCTTTGTTGGTCTAACCTCCAAAATGAAAGTAAATAGTTGCTTCTCGATTAGTTTTCTAGGCACCTCTACTCATGCCAAGCCTGTTTCAATTGCAGCAGAGCCTTAAATTGTACTATTGCTAAAAATCCGGTTCTTTAATATCATATATGCTTTTGAAATTGCTGATTTTACCTTCTAAAATCTTGCAAGTATCTCAAAACCTATTCCATCAAGTGATGGTGTCTAAAACCATCTTTTCACAGCCAAATTCGTCTTTAACCATATATTTGTAAAATATCATTCTTGAGAGGTATGATTTTGAATAATTTTACAATTTTTGTCTCCTGAACATATAATTCCTGAATAAAAAAAAAGTAAGGAAAATTCAGGATTTCTAAAACCCGGAAAAGAAACCCCTAATTGTAATAGCTTCCTTGGTCTTAGAATTTGTAGATTCCAATGAAAGTCAAAATAAGGAATGTATATAGTAAAAACCCCGGCTAACAAATGTTCTGAAATCACAAATCAAAAAAACACATACTGTACTGCACAGAAATGGAGAGACTTTTTTGCAATGATATCCCCATTTTTTTCTTTTTTAAGCCTCTACAAGAAAGTCGAGTGATTAGTTTTAGAATGCTAAAATTAAAATTAAATGGTATTACAATATTAATTAGTGTTTACCTGTGCATGACGGAGGGATAAATTTAATAAAGAACATGTGTGTAGCTTCAAAGAGAATTTTGAATCTCATTTTACACTCAAAACATTTCAGAATCACATACTGCAATTAGTTACAAAATAGCTTATATATGTTCATGGTTAATCAAAAAAAAACATTATTCAAAATTATTCTCCCCTTTAGTTCAGTTACTGTGCAAAATGTCACAATATTCTCTGCTAGGTGAAGTGTTGAGGTATTTTGAAATATAAGACGGCAGTCGCTATCATTGGTAGCAGAAGAATAGTTTATTCCACTTCTATTTTTAAATTATAAGTTTCAAATGATTTTAAGCACTTATAGATATTTTAGATATAACAAGCTAAGCAATGAAAAATAGAGATAATGATAAATCACAGGTAACATTTGAAGCAAGAATGAAGGATTGTGATGTGCCTGCACTATAAATCATCTAGTGAGAAAAAAAAGGAGTCCTGAAAACAATGTTCAGCTTAACAAATGAAGGTGCTCAGGAAGTGTGTTTTAGTGTTAAAAAATTATCGAAGCAGCACTAAAAAAAAAAAGGGAGTTCATTTTAATGATGAGAAAAATTCTAAATCATCTACATATAATATATACTAAAGAAAATTCCTCAACATACCAAAATGAGAAATACTAAAAAAATTGATTCTACTGGTGGTTTAATTTACATAAAATAAACATGCTATTGAAAAAAAAAAGGCATAAGAGGAATAAAGTACACAGATGAATAGGGATAATTCAATGACCAACTAATGAATTACCTGAGTAATTATAAAAATAACTTTGATTTCAACATCAACACTGAAATGTGAGCCCCGGAAGAGCTACTGCCTTCTGTACAATATTATGAATATAACTAGTGAATACAAATCTATTTACAAATATAATTAAAATTCCCTAAGCAGTTAATAATGCAAAATTGTAGTTTAGAAAAAGTTTGTAATATATAATAGCACTTCAGTACCTATACAATCTGATTCACTTAAATAATTAATAGAAAAAGATGAATATTCTAGTATTTTTCAATCAGCTCGGCAGCAATCGTCCACCAAAACCTAAGAGTATTAATTGACATAACTATTCTCTTTGAAACCATCTCCTGACATTATATAGAAGCTACAGTGCTTGGAAATACACCAAGACAAAAAAGCACAAAATTGTTGGACACAGGATTTCGTCTCAAAACCCTTTAACATGGACTCTTTGTTAGCCGAAGCTAACCACAAAGGACCCCAAAGTTTCAGTAATTAAAATAATTCAAAATATCTTAACTGTTCTTTGTCTGTTTTCCAGACATCAATATATCCAGTTTCAGTGTTTTCCTTCCTAATAAAAGAAAAATGAAAATTTATAAAAAATGCAATAATATAACAGATATTTGAAAATTGAATAACGACATATATATTGTAAAGTAAGTACCACATTGTACAGAAATTGGTTCTAAATAAGCAAATACAAACATTTAAAAACTAAAATTTCTTGCAAGTATTGAATCTACTGATTGTATTATCTGTAATTATCTAAGAATTGTATCTATAAGGAATATCATATAAATTTATAAGAACAACATATACATAGCTGGAAGTTAACGAACAAAATAAGGGTTCATTATGTTTATATTTTCAAAAAACTAAGAAAAAAATTTTAAAATATAAAACAACATAATGTATTAACCCAATATATAATTTGCTTTTCATTCAAAATATTGATACTAAAGTTACAATATAGAAAAATCCAACTGGAAGCAAATTGTTCAGAATTTTTTTTCAGAAAAGATTAAAATAGAAATGAGTTTAAACTTTCCACCGAAACTAGAATATCTAGTTTCATGAGACAAAATGTCAGAGTTGTATGTCTCGTTACATTCTACATCCTTAATTTAATTAAACATTTATGTTGATTCAGAAAGTAATATAGTTCTCAACATTTTCTATATGACACTACATACAGAGCAATATTCACTTATAAATAAATATTTATTCTCTGATACATAACAAAATGCTGATCTTGTCTTTCGTTGCTACGTCATTGCTCCTTTGACAAAAGGAACATGCAATTAAGCATTTATTACTCATGATCATACAAACCTGGCATAACTTGACATTTAGAATTTTCATCAACTGTTGTACTGTAATCAATCATTTTCAGTATTCGACCTTGAATCGGTAAATCCTTCGGTAAATCCATGGTCTAAAAAGAAAAATGGAAGATAAATAATAGTAAAAACATTTTAACTTCTTATTCACAATAAAACACAAAAAATAGACCTCATCTAAAGTGTCGAATCACCTTATATATTTAGCTAATACCTAATTTTATGTCAAGAAAGAGAAAATTAATACACTAATTAATAGGAATGAATCGGTATGAAACGACAACAAAACAGCTGTTGCCAAACAGTAGAAAAAAAAAGAAAGAAATTTGAAATGGCTATGTCGGTAGTTATTATTTGTTTTATTTAAAGAAATTAATTGGAAAATTCCACTGATCTGAAAAATTTTCTTTAACGTTCACAGAGAAGATGATTATTACTTGTTTTAATTTAAATGTCCCAAAGGACTTTTATGTACAGTGAAGGTATAGACCGGAGAAAAAGGTGTTTAGATAAGGGATGACGAATATTTGACGAACTGTTAACTGGACGATCGTTTTCTTAAGTCATAATATCAAGAAATCGCAAATACGAGTAATGATAGCCTACTTTCAAAAAAAAGGTGTGATCAGCGTCTTGTATAAAATTATGCAAAGTGTTTTTTATTTTAATTCATCTTTTAATATAATTTATCCTAGTTTTAGTTTCCATACACTGTCAATCAGGATGGCGCTACTCAAACGCCACTCTAAAACTCCCTCAAATATATTCATTAGCTACCTTTCCCACACTAGAGGGGGCATCTTGACACCCCACTCTGAGATAAGCGTGCCACGCTTCACCGATCGCGGGCCTGGTGGTAAGTTCCCCTGGCCTTGGGGCTTGAGGGTGCCAGGTCTGAAACCCGGACCCGATTCCACTGAAGATCCACCGTATATGGGGCCTGTTGCACGCTGAATCACACGTAGTGGCCAAACGCCCTCCCGTTGGTGTGGCGTGGGAGTTTAGAGAGCGGGTGCCAGCTCAGGTGTCACCTTCGTCATCTGACCGCAGTTCAAAATTACGAGGTCCGTCCCAAAATAGCCCTCGTGTTGCTTCAAAACGGGACGTTAATATAAATAAACCAAACCGCGTAGATCACCCTCTCGAATTATATCACACTTGCCACTTCCCCCCCCCATCCCGGTTTAAGAAATCTATCTGTGAATCACTCCTCTAGTGGTGATATGAGTTCTCGAATGATAACGCCGCTTTTGTAATTCGAAGCTTCGTCGGGAACGCAATGGAGCAAGTATTCGTTTTTCTCTTTGATTGACAGAATCGCGGTAATTGTATATAAAAAAAGGGATAGTATTAAAAAAAATAGTTGCGGTAAGGATCCCATTCTGTGGTCGCAACGAAAACTGCGACTGTGACGTCGCAGGGTGACTTCTGTGATTCATTACTATCGATTGTGAACCTTGAACTCAAGTTCCAACATCTCTTTCTACAAGAATTTTTGTTGGTGCCATCTGTTGACAATACAAAGAACTAAACATTAAAACTTAATAATAGAAAGTATTAACAATAAGTAGAAGAAATAACAGGTTTTTTTATTTGAATATTTTAGAACACTTTATACTTAAAGACTTTTTGAAAATTAAAAGCGTGATTGAAATAACAGTTATTTCCCAGATAGCAATTTTAGTTTGCAGCAATCTTGCTCTATAAATCTGCAAGCTTGAAACAAATTTGACACGACAAGAGTGCAAGCTTGAAACAAGTTTACGCAAACGAGTTACGGGTTTATTCTGGTACCCCCGGTTGGGTTGGGAGACGTCACTTTTTCAGAACGTTAAAAACGGGAAAAGTGACGTCTCCTAACCCAACCAGGGGTACCAGAATAGACCCGTTAGTCACCACGCATCAAACTTGACAAAAGCTGACGGCGTCAAACTCATTGCAAACTATAGCAAAAACAGAGTACGAAAACAACCTCGGATTCGAAGCCGCGACATCTCGTGTCCTAAACCTATCGTCCTAACCATTTAGCCAGATAGACAATGAGAGGAGAAGATAGATTGCGCTAATAGATCGTGTATACGATTTATTTTAAACGGTTTTCTTGATTTAATTATTTTTTAAAATTTTGTGTTGAGAATATAATTTGAAGTCAACGAGAGAGCGATTTTCGCTAATAATTACGTTTTGCTAGTAAAATAAATTATGAAATTAGGGTTCAAAAGTAATTACTTTTAAAATGGGACAAAATGTAAGTTATTATTTTTCAACAAACATTGACTGTTCTTAGGTTTAATTTTGTTTAAAAACGTTAAAATTTCAACATTAAGAAAAAGGCGGTATAGTTTTCTTTAAAGTGCAAGTTCTATATTTAGTAAAAAGATGGAAAATGTTTCAGAATTTTTGTTTATAAAAAAGTTAGTTTTTTTACAAATTATCATTGATTTATTGAATTAATAAGAAGAAGGACGGTCTAGGAGATGCTATTTAAAATCGGATGTTTTTTTAAAACAGAGACAAAGATTATCTGTAAGTGTGCTATCATCTTTGCAGCAAACTTGTTTTGCAAGTGGGTTGGTCGATTATGCTTTGTTACTTTGCAGGAAGTTCGTTGCAAAATTGCCACATCAAGTTTGTCATGACAAGCTAATATCAAGAAAAATCAAACTTGCTGCAAGTGTACATGCTACCTGGGTTGGAATAGATATTTGAAAATAGCAATAGCAGAAATTTTTGTTACTCAAAAAATCGTTGATTATACATCCCTAGTTTAGATGCTCAGGGCTCTGTTTTAGGGAGCACCATTGAGTCAAAGCATTTTTGTGTTTAGGTCATTTTTAAAGCAAAATATGATGAGGGTGCGTGAAAATAATACCATAGCCATGACGCCATTTACACTTGTTGAGCCACTGAAGACAACTGGAATAATAAAAAAATCATTGGTCAGTTACTCTAGCTACACCACTTGTCATCGTAACTGTTTATCAGTTGTTACAGTCAAAAACGAAGAGGGGACGAAAGAATACCATGCCCTGGGTGTCGTTTACATAAGCTAAGTTACTTTTAGTGACGTGGGGGAGGCTAACAAATCATATTATGATCTGGGTGCCATGCCACTGAATGAATATGCGTTTTTTTCGAAAATTGCTGATTTGCAATGACTAGCTACGAGAAGATAAAATAAATAGCGAGTCTATTCTCCTAAAAAATACCCCCCGTATGTCATTTCCTCTTGTTATCATGTGAATGAATTTTTTTTTTTATAATAAGAGCAACCAGAACTTACAAAACAGCAAACCCTTAAGTGTCTTATTTCAAATTTCCACCAAACAGGAAAAACGACAACAAAGCCATTATGACAACCATTCCATTCATGCGCTCAGGAGCATTGTATTAAAGGCTAGGGGCACCAGGCGCTCGCCTGGGAAAACGGCCGAAATGAAACGGTTTTTTTTTCCAAATATCACTATAGATGATTTCCCTCTATCTGTTCACATATCCAATTTTAACTCAGCAAGTCCGCGATTTATCATCACAATCAGTTTCTGAACAGAAGAAATCTCCTTAATATTAGTTGGATACTGTGCACATACATCCCGCACTTAAAGCTCTTCTCACACAGCAAAGAAAGCTTGTCTAAAAGGGTTTGAAAACCTTGTCGTCGGCAAGGGTTGAAGGTCGTCACAAATGTTTACATGGCAAGGGTTGAACCTTTTGGCAAGGCAGCAGAAAGGTTCGCTAGACAACAAGAAACAAGGTTTTCTTTGCCTTACACCCTTTTTGGGTAGGCTGGGCCATCGTGGGTATTAAAACAAGGTTTTCTGTAAGATTTCCCCAAGCTTTTATTACAAGCTTATTTCAGGCTTTCTTCAAGCTTGTTTCAGGCCTTACAAAAGGTTGTGAAGAGCCCTCCTTCGGCGGACAAAATAGAACCCCCCCCTCCGAAGCCGTACAGAAGGTTTTTTACAAATTATCATTTATTTATTGAATGAATAAATAGAAGGATGGTCTAGGAGATCCTATTAAAAATCTAATGTTTTTTATAACAGAGACAAAGCTGTAGAGATCTAGCTGTATACAGGTCGTGGTGTGTAGGTGTGCTGTATCAACTTCGCAGCAAACTTGTTTTGCAATTGTGGCGTGAAGTTTGTCATGACAACTTCACAGTAAACTTGTTTTGCAAGTGGGTTCGTCAATTTTGCTTTGTTACTCTGCAGGAAGTTTACTGCAAAGTTGCGGCATCAAGTTTATCATGACAAGCTAATATCAAGAAAAATCACACTTGCTGCAAGTGTACATATGCTGTCTGGGATATATCTGGTTTTAATCTTTGTCTCTGTTTTAAAAAACATCCGATTTTTAATAGCATCTCCTAGACCTCCCTTCTTTTCATTAAATCAATGATAATTTGTAAAAAAAAAATTGAATATTCTCCATCTTTTTACTAAATATAGAACTCGCACTTTAAAGAAAACTATATACCGTCTTTTTCCTAATGTTGAAATTTTAACGTTTATAAACAAAATTAGACCTAAAAAATCAGTCAATGTTTGTTGAAAAATAAAATAACTTACATCTTGTCCCATATTTTTAAAAGTACAGTGAAACCTCTCTGAGCGGCCACTCCTCCGTTCCCGAGAAAAATTGGCCGCTCAGAGGGGGTGGCCGCTCTGAAGGGTTTTCGTTACAATCACAAGATAATTGCTATAATACATAATATAAACAAGTCTGACACATATTTCTTATTTAAAATGAAGTTTGAGACTTATCTAAAGAGATAATAGTACTTTATTTAATAATTTTTTACATTTTTTGAAAAAAGGATACAATTTGTGATTTTTTACCCTTCTCGGGAAAAAACCATTTTTTTAAGTTCGTTTTTCAGTTTAAAAAGTAAATCTCTAGCCGATGCGTTTGTTAATGGGATGGGAGAACCCACCCGGCGGCCGTTCAGAGGGGTTGTGTGGCCGTTGCTAGGGGTTATTTTAACATTAGGTCTATGGGCCGAAAAATCCGTGCCACGAAAAATTGGCCGCTATGTAGGGGTGGCCGTTCGAAGAGGTTTCACTGTAATTATTTTTGAACCCTAATTTCATAATTTATTCTACTAGCAAAACGTAGTTATTAGCGAAAATCGCTCATAACTCCTGCATTCTGTATATAGGGCAATTAATGTATCGCTACTTCCACAGAACTTATCTCAAAGAAGTCTATGAAATTTCTTTCTATGGATAGACATGGCAATCAGATAATTGATGCTTGTGTGATTCCAGTTTCTATGATAAAACTGACAGCCAGCCCAAGGGACTGGTTTGTTTCAAACTTCATACTGCTCTTATTTTTTGTTCATTAATATGGGTAGTTTCAGAACGAGATGTACTGTTTAAAACAAATAATAATTTCACAATCTTTCCGGAAGATAAAAAGAATGTGGTGAAAATTCAAAATTACCTTGGTTGCAAAAAAGAATCAGTTTCCTGGATCTAAAAGTACACAATCCTTATTTGCTTGAAGAAATGAGGCATCTAGACTTGTTAAATAAGTGTTTATTTTGCTTTCAAATAAACATAAAAAGAGATTACATAAACAAAAAAATCATTTCCAAATATACTTTGAAAAATGAATTATTTTAATTGCATGTTATGTTGCATAACATGTGAAATGAAAATACTCACAAAAAGCAATAGATAGCTATATGACTTATAACATTTTCACATCATATAAATTTTTGATATAAGAAAAATATGACCACAAAAGAGGTTCAACAATGAGTAACACAAGTTACAACAGGCTGAGTTACAAAGATATGACCATAACCCATACTTATGTGCATTCTAACCAAACTATGAGTTACAGGATTTAGAGAATAAAAATTGAGCTTTATCTGTAAAGCTAACATGTTGAAGTAAATTTAATCTTTTTAACTTGAGCAACAATCTAGAGAATACAGAACAAATAACAAAAACAGTGTTACAAAATGCAAATTAGTGATGGTCCTTTTAATTTCCTCTTTAAAAATTTTATGTATAAATAAAGTTAGTCACAATAAATAATAACTCTCAATTGAGATTCATTTCAAGTTCATTAAACATAAATAAATCAAAGAAAATCTTCAACTTATACAACAAAAAGCTGTTTATTTGATTGAGATTCTATTGTTATTCAATAAAAATATATATATAATTAAATACAGTATATCAAATGACAGTAATATAACCAGATGTAGCAACCACAGCTTCACATTAAATCAAGTAAAGACAATTTTTTAAAAAATAGATGGGTGACTCAAGTAAATTATTAATATTCTGAAGGAACAGTTGGAATAAATTTAAATCCTCAGTAAAAATAAAAAGTTGTTTAGTTTAGTTTAATTGGGTAAGTTTAAAAGTAGTTTTTTTTAAAGTTTAAATTTCATTTTAAGAAATAAATAATATTTCTTAAATAGAAATTTAAACTAATGAAATACTTCAAACAAATCAATTTAAATGAGATATATTCAAGAGATACAGTATACTTTTTTTTATTTAAGAGAAATAAATTCATTTCAAGTTAAATTTTAAAAATTCATGATCCTTTAAATTTTGAAAGTTGAAAAGAAAAAAAAATGCATAAACAACTGCAAAGAGAAAATAGTGCAATTTTTTATGTCAAACAAGTATACAAATATTTCATTTTCAAAGAATTTCTCGATGGTGGCTTGAAGCACAAGAAATTCATAAAACTATACTTTTCAAACAATTTTCACAAGCTTCATCAAAATATTTGATTTATGTAGTTTTTGAACTCAATGATTCATTTATCAATAACACAAAATTATTAATAAAAATGGATATTATAAACGTAGCATGTAGTTTGAATCAATCAATGTATGTAACAACAAACTACACCTCAGATTAAAATGTATTGCACATTTAAAACACAATCACTCAATTTTTTCTGAACAGTTCTTAACATATGCAGTTCCATTGTTCAATCTTTAAAACTGATTATTTAGAAATCATGACTATTCTTTTCGTCATGTAGGAAATATCAATATCAAAAAATATCTATATTCTTGTCACCTCTAATAACTTCACACAACAACACATCTAATAAAATTTTAAATATTTTTTACAAGTAATATTTGATTACTATAAATTAATAGGAACTTAAATATATGATCTATCAAAACTGAATACGTAATATGTGAGAACGATTATATAACATGCTATATTTCTCTACTGTGAGAGGAAAGGCGAGTGGATTTTATCAAAATGGTCAATGGTACATAACCATATTTAACATTAAACCAAAGCTCTTTTTTCTTTCTTTCATAGTATGCTAATTAAATTACGAGACCTGATTACTTATAATTTATAAGAATGATATTGAACTTGTTTTCAGACCAGATATTGTAACTCATACTTCTGAAATGATACTATTAATGACAAAATGCACAAAAGTAAGGACAAAATTTTATTTTTAATTAAAATAATACTTCAACTTTTGCAGAAATGCCTTATAGGTGTCAATCTACTTCCTCAATGATAAATAATAAACATTTTATTTTTTATTTTTCAATGCATTTTTTGATTAATGCAGATGAATAAACTGATTTGTTTGACTTTTTATAGAAAAACCTCATATTTATAGATTAACTTTTCTTTTTAAATAAGTGAACAAAATCTTTGATACCATAGCATATTTAGAATAATGATTACTGATTAATTATTCTTAAAATAATGTAAAAAAGCCATTTACTTTTTTTGCAAAAAGTACTGAAATTTCAAAGGTAATGAAATGCTGCTTCAATTTATTTAAAGTTTAAGAAAAATTCAGTCTCATAATTTAAAAGATACATAATGTATAAATAGGAAATAAATAAAGAAAATTATAAAATTGACTTCATGCACACCATAAAATTAGAAATAGCTGCACTATAAAAAGAGTGGGGAGTTAACAGATATGAAACTATTAACTCAAAAACAACAATGTTAAAATATTTTTAAAATATTTATTTTTACTAAATGCGCAATTCATTTATAATGAAAAAACTATGTTACATGAATAATTTTAACATCAGTTAAATAAAACAAACATCAAAATGCTTTTTTTAAAACATCTCTTTGCGAACAAAACAATATATATAAATCCTCATTACAAAATTATCAGCAAGTATTAAACTACAAAATATATGTTTATATTAATAAGAAAATAAAATAAAAAAAGGAAATGAATGTTTAAGTTTGCAAAAAAGAATGATGGTGGAATATTTCCAAATTCAAAAGCATGCAAATAATGGCTTGTATTTTATTTGCTGTGAAAACACCGTCACCAACAAATATATATGCACATAGATATATATGCATTTATATATAACTCTTAAAAATATCACAACTGAAAAATATGAAATATTTTGTCTCATGTTCATTCATACTAGAGTGTTAATATAAACAAATATATGTTTCCGATTAAAAAGAACTGCTACTATGATACTCAAAATATACATGTGAATTAAATACATAAAGATTGGAATACATGAGAACTTCATCATAAAACTAAAAGATTCTACTTTTAAAGCTAAAGACAGTTTGCAAAAAATATGCTTTGTTTTTTCCATACTCTTGATGATGTTAGCTGAAAATTAATAAGAATAATATTAATAATGGAAAAAGAAGTAACATAAAACTCTTATATATATAAATTAACTAAACTTTTTTTCTTAAAATACTTTTCAACTTAACACGTTATTAAACACTTTCTTTATATATATATATATATATATATTAAAAAAACACAAGACAAACTTTATTAAATGGTTGATTTTTATTAACATCATGATAATTTATATTTTTTAGAAGTTAATTTTTTTGAAAAGCTACTAAAAATATATATTAGAAAGATGAGATGTCTTATAGCTCTAATTTGATCTCCAAATTTAGCAGAGGACAACATAACAATAAGTAATACATCAGAAACACAAAATATTTTATAAATTTTATCTGTAGAAACAACATGTTTTATATGAACTGCTAACACAGTAAATTTATATCATACATAATATTCTCAAATTAATGCAATTTAAATTTAAACACATAATTTAATATTAAGTATTAATATAGGAATTACAGTTCTTGTCTAAAATGCTCTTCTGGTGTTCTTTAACCCATCTCAGGGTAAGATCTTGTAATGCAAAAAAAAATCTAATAGAGTCAACCAAGATATAAAGCTGTACTGTTTATAGCTCCATCTTAGTAAAAAAAGAAACTAAATAAGTATAACACCTGATGTACTAGAATACAATAGAAAACTAAACCTTGACAGACCTGATTAAAAAACAAAATATTAAGTTGAATCAAAGATTGGATATTGTGTGGTGAAAGAAAAAAAATCTAGAGGCAAAGATGATGGATATATCGAAACAAGAAAATAATGTGTGACTTTAAATGTATAAAATGATTTTTTTGCCTTTCATTTAATTAAGTAAGAAAGGTTTTAAAAAATCTTGCCTCTTCATGGGAGATAAGGACTTTGCATCTTCCCTCTCTTTTTCCAGGTTATTAGATGATGGCGTAGCAGCTGGGTTGATGGTAGGTAATCTTTCAGCTGCTGCTGCTCTTGTTGCTAGGAAGCGATCAAATTCCTCTGTAAAATAAAGTTTGTCATTGTTTTTCATGAGTATTGAATTACAAATTTCGATATTTAATTTTTTTTCAATATTTAATTATTTCATCTACCATTTTTTTTTCTGAAATTACACATATAAAATCATTAAATAGTAAAATTAATATAATTTTAATATCTATGAACCATTATTTTCATATATTTAGTTATTAATGTTTTCATTTGTTGGCATTTTGAAAAAGCCACCCCCCCCCCCCCCAAAAAAAAAAGATTATTTTTGTGTTTGCAGAGTTTTGAAAAATCACAAAACCTAAATAGAAAACTACTTTATGAGATGAAAAAACTCATGTAGAGTATGCCACTAATAAAACAGATATTTCTTGATCTTTCTTTTTACTTTTGTGGTCTTCATGAAATTATCTAGTCTTAGAACACTGATGGCATTATGAGAATATTCAGCCCATTGCTATCAAAGATCAGAGTTTGACTCACTTTCCAATAACTATTTTTAATTTAAATAAAAAAAATATACTGGATATCTGCCATTGTGAATGAAATGACTGAAAATCTATCAATGGAAATAAGATAGATATAAAGATTAAATTTTTAAAAATAGCTATTGGTATATCAAAAAAGTGCAGGTATACAATTTCCTTCTAAATTCAAAGAAAATATATTTTTACATAAACACAAACAAACATTAAAAATAAATTATTAAATTTTACATTTACAAACAAAAAAGGATTGCTTTTAAATATTAGAGATTTGTGTCATGAATATAGATAAGCATGTCATTTTTTTCACAAATGAAATGTGTACACTAGTTTATTGTTGTCTTGTTCTTTTTTTAAGCCACATTTTTAATTCCTAGTTTATGATAACACTTGAAAACTAAATAAAAATCCAATTTTATGTAATTTTTATGGTCTTAATGAAATTTTCATGATCAAAAGAAGCGATGCAAATTATTTGTGTTTCAAGTAACCATACAATACAGTACCAAGTGCATGCAGTTTTCTTTAAAAATTTTAATTTCAGGTTCCTAAACACAGAGAAGGATTAGTGCTCATTAGAAGATGCAAACATTAAATAATAGTTTTTAAAAAGTAACTGTTCAATCTCATACCTGGAAAAGGTCCAGCTTGAGCACTTTCAGGCTATAAACAAAATTCAAAATTAAAATCATTTCACACTAAAAAAAATAACTGTAAATATATAGTGAGGTAAGCAATGATGTTAAATTTTAACATCAGAGGAACAGAGCATAGAAGTAAGAAATGCCTAGAATTTATTTTTGCTTCTCTAAAATAAATTCTAGGCTACCTCTTTAGGCTACAGCTACCTGTTTCAATTTTATAACATTTCCATACACACATATTAACAACACAATTTACACAGTTGTTTTAGGGGGGGGGGAAGATTAATTAACATTTTGCAAAAGCAAACCTAATACATAATCAGAGTGCAATCTAATCAAATGTGCAACAAAATATAAAGCATAAATGCAGATTTCCTATGTAGGAAAAAAAAAGAAAAACGATGAGGCTTGAAGTTCTCAGTTTTAGTAATATCATAACTATTTATATGATAAGCTGATAACTAATAAATACATTATTATTGATGCTGGAAAAATAAAATCAACCTGAATAGTATTACTGATGTAAAAATATTAAAGGAAGGTAGATGCAATTATTTCTTGTTAGTCTTAGTGATTCTATAGTCATGTGAATCAGAAAACAAATATTGTAAATAAATGGGGAAGAATTCATTTCATTTTTGGGAAACAGATTTCAGAAAATTAACAATTTAGTTAGTATGCTATATATCAAAATCCCCTAAAACATGGCTTTGAAAAACATTTTTTAACTACTTGCACCATTTCAATCTTGAAGAATTATTTTTTGAGGGTTAGGAGGTAGAAAAAAAATCTGCAAATAATTGGAAAATAATAAAAAAAAATTCATCACCTTCTCTTCTAACCACCTAGCAACTTCTAGGAAGTCCTGGTCCCTAGTAAACTAAAATAAATATATAAAATAAAAATAATAAAAACGTCTACAAATCAAAGTAAAACATGCTCTAAACTACAAAATAAATTTCAAAGAGAGCAAAAGCAGCTTATATATATATACAAATTAAAGTTGCAAATAAAAAAGAATTTGCAGTGAAAACATACTTCTGGAGACGAGATTGCCTCAGCAGCCAAAGAATCACTAGTATTGCTTGCAGCACCCCTAAATAACCATATTGTAGCAGAGTATAAGTTTTGATTATTTATTAATAAAACACTGAATTTCACATAAAGTTCATTCAATAAAATACAAAAATATTGATGGGCAAGGAGAAACTTAATAAAAATCACAAAAAAAAATGTTTTAAGTAAATTGAAATATTAAATATATGCAGTATGAATTTCTGATAAATGTCATACAATAAATGAAAATTATTTAACCTTCCAAGCCCAGTGGCAGAATACTTTTCAATAGTCTGCAATGGAGGTTAGGTCTCTTAAAAATAGTCTGCAGAATAGTGCGCGACTATAAATATTTTGCTTTCTTTTTTTGAAATACTTATATCAACCTACAACTATTAAAATACGACAAACATAAATTAAAAACCATATAACATCTTTATTATTTGTATAATATAATTGTATAAATTAATAAACAAAAGCATATGAAGATTAATCTTTTCTTTGGGCAGATAATTAACAATAATGAAGTATCAAGTTGTTTCAGAAGTAATATTAAGCATACTATACAAATACCTATGCAGAAAATTATATTTGGGTACTTTTCCGTTTCAAACACAGCACTTGGTGTCTTGCTGTTTTGGTGAATTTTTCAAAACAATACATCACTAGCTCATATAAATGAAATATTCTTCAATATGTTATTAAAAAATTTATGCCTCCTGTTTATTATGAAAAAAATGTAGTATGTCAAAAAATATCTTTCTTGTATGTTTTTAATTTAAAATGCAATAAATAATTGCTTTTTACACGAAACAAAAACTTTGAAGCTTATTAGCACATTTATCCTGATATGCATTTTAAAGGTTTGTATGCAAACTGATAAATTGTTCTGCAATTATGCATATATAAGATTTTATTGTATCATTGTTTATTATTTAAAACAGCGAAGAACAGAGCTGTCTTCCTCTAAAATTCTTGATACAACTTTTTGGAATTTTGCATTTGCACATACATAGATACATTTTGAAAGTGTGTATAATAATGAATTCCATATTTCTTAACTAATGCTTAGAACGTTTAAAATTGGGACAATCTTGGCTTGAACTCTGTTCCTCGTCTTTATCGATTTCAGAATTTGTTCTTTTTTCGCTCCCGTTTTTAAAAAATGATTGATTTGCAGCCGTACAGATCGTCGAAACTTCGGAGGTTTATTTTCATGCTGGCGTAAATAATGCTGCTTTAAGTTTTTTCGTAATATTGTAGCATCGCAATCAAAAGAATGAATTTCATATATATACGCAGCCATCTCAAAAGTAAAAACCATGTGTTATTTCCAGTAAAGTATCGGAATGAAACGCGTAGAAAACATCGGCCGTGACCCCAATATCGATATGAAGTACTTACCGTACTTCAAGGTCAAGTCGCTAGGTCAGCCCATTCAGAATAGGGAAGAGAGAGGGGGGAGGGGAGACGATTGCGCAAGGGCGAAAGGATTGCATATTTTAGCAATGCGAGTTGTATAATAATTACTAAGTTCTTTAGAAAGTGTGATTAATAACTTTGATATTTTTCGTGATGGGATTTATTTCATGAGCATATGATAAACTTTATTACAAAATAGTCTGCAGACACTATCCAAAATCTGCGACGTACGACGCAGCGTCGCGGTGTTTCTGCCACTGGGCTTCCAAGTGTCTAAACAGGTTTATTTCATTGTCAATATTTAGTTCCAAAGCACTTAATTCATTTTTAATCACACATTTTCTTAAAACTAAGAAGATAAAGTATTCTCCAGCTTAAAAAGATTCTATTTCATGTTAAAAAGGATAGTTTATACACTTTAACATTTCATTTTTCCAAGTTGAATGCTATCTATTCAAAATAATTGACTCTTTGGTGGGTTAATAAAAAATAAAATCAATCAAAAGTAACTGTGTGTGTGGGTGGGTGGGGTATCTAATTAGTAAAACAGCTGAATTAATCACAATAAATCAAGATTATTAATTTGTTTAACAACATTTTGAAAAACTTCATTAGTCAAGGTGCTAGAAAACATCCATAAAAGTTATGTAAAAATGATTCATAGAATTTATACATTTCTTTCTATATATATATCAGTTACTTTTAATGCCAATTAAAATAGTCTAATAATGTTATTGCCTCAACACAATTAATATTATTAGCCTACACGTACAATTTCGGTACAACAAAGAAAAATAAATGATGTGTAATAATTATGAAATCTACATTAAAGAAATAAGTATACAATTAGACAATTCCCATTTAAATCCAGATAAAGTGAAAATGGAATTAAATGCATAAAAAATCAATTCAAAGAATAAAAATAATTTAAAGAAATACTTTCCTCATGATGTTAAAGATATATTTCCGACTTTGATAAACTTTTTTACACCTTCATTAAATAGCAAAATGTTTTAAAAAATCTCATTGTCAATACAAAATTCCCTCTCTGGCATTGAACACAATAGTGTACCTTTCTCGGCATTTCCTGATGTTCTTTCCTTGCATATCTCTCAACTGGGCAATTTTTTATGTTCATTAATCCATATTTATATAAAATTGATAGGAAATGTTCTGACATTGTTGCAAAAGTAGGTGGGAACTTCGAAAATATTGGGAATTTTGAATGAATTTCCTTAAGATTCAAATTGTCATAATCACAAGATACTTAATTTCATTAATTTTGTGAAATTCCGACAAAATTTGCCGTGTTTCAAATAGGTGTACAAAAAAAATGGAGTTTTACATGGAGAAATTTGATACATTTACCAATCTAGAAAGAGGAATACAAAGCTCTTGGAGGAAAAGAATTTTTTAGACTATTCTTTCAAAAGACAAATTGCTTTTTTTTTTAAAATTCATTTTATGATATTGAGTGTGACAGTTATAGTTTTAACAACAACAAAGCTAAAATTCTTACATTTGCACATGCTTGTCTAAGGTCCTGGATTGAGCTAACATATCAAATTCATCAACAGCTGAGACAGAGTTGCTTTCTATTACAGCAGATGCACCATCAACTTTATTCAAATCTAAATTTAAGAAACAATTTAATGAGTATTTTTATCTCTCATAGAAAAGAAAAATTCATACTAAATATGTTCTTACTGATTACCTAATCCTTGTAACTGTTGACTAATAGGAGTAGATTCCTCTAAATCAATGAGAGGTTTCTCTATCATGAGAGGTTTGCTGTCAAAGGCCTGAAATTAAATTAATTTCATAAACCTTCAGATGAAATACTGGTTTTAAAACACTTGATAAAACTTCAAGGAACATGTCTAGATAATACATATCCCAATACTATAGTGAATTGCTGGTGGGTATTTCTCAGTTAGGGCTTGTCGACTGGTTGGGGAGGTCACCCAATCTCTCATGTCTTAGCTTTTGTCTGTGAGGTCATACAAAGAATGTGATCTTCATCATTAATTATAAAAAAGAACCTTGTTGATAAAATAATTAACTACAGCTGTCATGCAAGAAATGAAAGGAGTTTTCCCCACGAGCAGTATTATTGGAGTGAGGCCAACATCATTATAAGCATTACACTTTTGGGCAGATTCTGAAAATTTGTTCTATAAAACGTGTTCCTTAAATTCATCAGTTTTCTCCCATCTATTCGCAGCCATTCATGTGTTTTATCAATTCAAAACACAGAGGCTGCTACTCCCAACACTTCATAGTTAAATTTACAATCATACATTGTACAGTAATTTGCACTATCTAGAGATATCATACCATTAAAATTTGTTACTAGCATTTTGACATACTCTGAATACAGATAACACAACACGTATACTATACACACATTTAAAATTTGTATTTATCCACCCAATTTTACCAACTAATTTTTAAAATTATTAGTTAAATTTAATTAATTTTTAAAATTATTTTTAAATCATTTTTTAAATATTGGAATTTTTAATAATATTGGTTCGAATCTAATATTATTTTGCATGAGGAATAAAAAAGTGAAATCGGTACTGACAACATGCAACTGCATGCCAGACGACATGGATAGTTATATTATGTGACTTGGTGTAATGAGGGATTAAATGCAAGGCTACAATAATAACACTTCTTAAAATGTTTATCAAAACTTGGAGTTTAAGAATACTTTGTTAAAGGAACTATGAATATCAAATTTTGCATAAGAGTTTCAACTGAAATGAAACTCAGTCACTATTGCAAGCAAACAAGCTAGTCACCAAAGGCGGTTATTATTATATAAATATGCAATGAAAAGTAGTTTTAAATTTGCTTGTACAAACAGGTCACAATGTTAATACATATCCTAAACAAAACTTTTAAAATTGAAAGCAACGGAATTAACCCTTTTAGTGCTGGCCAAAAGTATCATACCAATGCAAAGAATGTGGACCAATTTGACGAATTTGTTAAGGTTTGGAAAAAGCTCATAAAAAAACAAAATAAGAATGATGTTTATAAAATTCAAAAAGGAGCATATTACGAAATAAAGAGAGAATAAATTAATGCCAATTGTATTTCAATATTTGTAGAAAATCATACAAATAACAAATATAAAACATTAAGAAAAACAGAAAAATCAAATATTAACTTATAATATTAATCGAATATCATTAATAAATCGAATATATTAATAAAACCATTTATAACATTTTATAAATTTATTTTAAGATAGAGTTCTTTCGTGATGCGAATAGTAAGATGCCATCGCATACACAACGATATATTGTTGTTGGCACTTTCCACAAGTGTTGTGAACGACGATATATTGTCATTCAGCAATAAAAGGGTTAACAGATATTGTAGAGAAAAGGAATTATATTGTTCGTAAGTAGAAATCATATTTTGTTAAGAATGTCAAAGATTAAAATTTTTAATTACCGGTTCTGAAACAGGTGCATTTGCCATTGCTGCTCTTTTCTTCTCAAATCTTTCATAGCGTAAAAATAAATTATTAAGCTCATCATTAACTTGCAGTAAATCCTCTAGAAGAGAAAAAGACAAAAACAAACAGTGTAACAAAAGCTACATATCATGACTTAAAATTGAGAATAAATAATACTTTTTTTATATGGCCAACAAAACTACTTTAATTTGCAATATTCAGTTGAAAAAAAGAATTTTTTAAAACTTAAATCTGTAATAACATGCTGCATAATAGTTTCTTTAACATTAGCAAATGCTCAGTAGTAATATTTTAATTCATTTGTTTACAACTTACAGCTACTTAATTTTCAATCAAATAAAAATGTATGAACTGCATTTCATGGAAGAAAACAATAACTTTTGCTTAAAACTCAGATCATAAGTATATTATATTTTTTTAATAAAATGTTTTAAGCTGATGTTTAACATTTTTTTAAAACTTTTCTAGAAGCATATCAATGTAAATGATTTTTATTTCTGAAGTTCCTCAGAATAAAGTCCTTTTTGTATTTAGCAAAGCAAGTATTCTAACAACAAAACTGTTGATACTTTTTACTATGAAATCTTAACTTCAGCAGTCATCATGCAAGATAATACTACTATAGCATTTCTATACTTATAAAAGGCAATGTTTGTGTGCGTGTGTGTGTTTGTCGGTGATGCTTCGTTCAGTTACACGTATTGCTATTATGTCTGAAGCTCAAAACGCTTTCATTAGAAAGAAAATTGTTTTTATCAATGAATTCATCGATTGTTTCAGCTATCATTAGAAAGATACTACACGTGCGTCGAAAATAATGACAAACAACATAAAACATTAAATAAAAAATTTTCTAGATTAAATTTTAAAATTCCGACTAGAGGTTCATTATCGCCCATTAAGATTATCTGTGTGCCAAATTTCAAGGCTGTAAGTGCGATAATTCGTCTGGACATCCATGACGTACACATGAAGCCTTTTATAAGTATGATTAAAAATGTGAAAATTCCTTGATTTTGAAAAAGGATATTTTGGAGTATTGGACATTCACAATTTTAGCAAATTCACTCAAAAAATTTTCTACAATATTTTGAAGTTTTTTAATTTATGATTTTCTGTAAGAATAACTTTATTTTGTTACATTTCAAGATGCTGCTCTCAAAGGGATCCACGGGGGACACCCCTCCCTCCCATGGAAGGAGGCAATTTTAATATTTTTTTTTTTGATATTCTATGTCTAGCAATAAACTAAACCCATTCATGATATTTTTTCATTATATTTCAAAGAATTTAATGTTGTCTTGAAAGGGTTTTAAACCACACTTACTATAATACTCTAATAGTAAGCATAAGAAATTTAAAGATATATACTTACCAGTAATTTTTTCATTTCCAACTCTATCAATTAACTCAACTATTCTGGTCTGCATATGTTGGCAAGTCTTACATAAATCACAAATAAAGCAATAATAATAATTTTAATGAACCTAAGAAACCATCAAAATAAAATTTAACAATTGACCGACTAGAGGAATTAAAAATATTTCTCCGACGGCTTTCACTTTCAAAATGTAAAATTTCCATTCACTTCTGATATAACCTCTGTCACGTATATAAGTTAAGAACCTTGCATAAGATGAACCATTACTGATCAGTGAGTAGAAGGAGAGTAACTAAGAATAATTCAACTTAAACGGTATTTTGCTTTCTCAGTAAGGACAAACACAATTTTTGTTTTTGTCAGATTATATTACAATTTAAAGTAGTTTTCATATCGTAAATGCAAAGCACCTGAGAATATTTCAGTTAGTCTAATTTTCTTTGTATAATGTAAGTATTTATACAGGTTATTTAGATGTAACCATCTTTTCTATTATATGAAATAAAATTTTAAAAAATATTAAAAAATTAATTTTCTTCATTATGATGATCATCTGAACAAGAATAGTTATTTCTACCTCTTATCATCATTTGACTACTACAAATTTTACAAAACACTAATATACTAAACTAAATCATTAAATTCTTAAGTGATTTCATTCACAAAAAGTATGCATACTTGTATCAAATATAACCAGTCAGAGTCTCCCCAAAACTTTTTTTGCATAAGACTAACAAGGTTGGGAGAAAAAAATACACTCTGTGGCAAGAAAATGGCAGCATTCCTTAAGGTGGTGAAAAGCTCCAGAATTCAAGCCTTTTTTTTTGTGCTTAGAATGGGGAAAAAACAAATATGAAATTTCAACACCTTTTTTAACCAATTTAAATGAAAATTGGAACAAATATGAATTAGGTTTCAAGCCTACATATGAAATTTCATTTATCTAATTTATTTCTTTTAGAAGGTATCATCTTCAGAAATAGTGATTATACAAACACAGACATTCAACCCTTTGTGGTTATTTAAAATTTGACTGCAACCTACATTCCGATTTAAAACTGTACACCAAATTTTATCATCTAGCTATTATTCAAGTTTTTGAGTTGTAGTGTTCACATGAATGCAACACGACACCTTACACTTCCATAGAGATTTGTCCAAATTGATGAAACCTGCAAATTATGTGTCAAGATCACATGTGGGTTAGTGTTGGTTCAATTACCTAACCTACAAATTTGCCTGCCTGGTTTTTTTATATGCTAGAGCTAAGAAAACAAGGTTTAGTTAAAGAAAATTTAATTACAACATATATTTACAGGACTTTATACAATTGCAGATTGAGCAAACACGCTTATCGATTAAGTCGGCGTAAACCCGATTGGCGGCAGTGTTCTATTCTTCTGTAGCTGGTTTATAATGAACTGGAAAAGGAGTTGCCGATTTTGGTACTTTCGAGATCCAAAAGCCAACCACTAAGCGGCACTGTCAATTTGGAGTTTGAACCTCGTGGCAAAATGTCAGTTTTAGTTTCACTTTGTAGTACCGCTACAGGGACTCCCCTCCAGTGTCGCGTGGAATTTTGGATCAATTACGGCGAACCTTTCTGCCAAACCTAGTGGTTGTTGTTACTGATTCGTGCTTCTTACCTACTACTGGCGGTATTAAGTCTTCGATGCGAGGAATGCTGGCTTCAGGCGTTAAACACTGATAAAGATGATTTTTCCGTTAATAAACGGCAAAAAAGTTTGTCTGAAACCCGACAAAACTTTGTAGGGCCTTGATATAGTATGGCGATTGCTTGGGAGGCTCACTGGCGAACTCCATTAGGTAGAACAAAAAACATGAGATGAATTGGGTAGATCTTTATGAATAAAATTTTTTCATTATACATTTTCTGGTTATTAGCGATGATATACGGAACGGGTCTGAGCTTGTGCATAATGTGTTGTAGTTTACCAACAAGAATCTTCGTTTGGTCAATCTAGTTTGTTTTCCACGAGAAAAAATTCACCTGGCAACCTGATGTTAGTTCGTAAGTTAGTTGTGCAGGAGTAGCAGAAGGTTTTCTCTGTAAGTTGCTCTCCATCCCATTAATATGGTAGGAAGTGCATCCGCCCATCCTTTATTCGTGGCATCTTATTGAGTACTTTACTAGATTCCGATTGAATCCATCGATAATTCCATTTGAGGATGGTCGATATGGTGAGTCGAATGGTTTTCGTTCCCAAAGTGCAAGGACTTGAATGAGCCGAGATTCAAACTGCTTTCCTTGATTAGGTTGTTATCTTTAGTGGGAATCAAGCGGCCAAATCCAATTTTAGGTATAGCGTGGGCGCTGTTTCTGCAGTGATGTCTTGGATTGGAAAAGCTTGGACCATCTGGTAGCGTCACGATGCAAGTGAGGCAGTATGAACTATCCTCTCGAAGGTAGCAGTCTTCCAACAATATCGCGTGTATGTGTTCGATCTTGCGAAGTTGAAAAGATCCCTAGAGGTGATCTGATGTGTGCCTTGAGACTTTTTTATTGCGCTGGCATTCGCGGGGATTGTGCCCCATTGCGACATCTTTCTTCATGAAAGGCCAAGCAACTTTGTGCCCAGAGCACTCTGTGTAGTCTGATTCGGGATGAGATATTCCATGAATGAGTTGAAAATTATCTTCTGCGAGGAAACCTCTAGGCACAGAATGGTCGAAGAATCCCCAAAAGAAGTGTCACAATAGATTAGAATCCTGATAATACATGGGTTGGAGTTTTTTAGATTAGTCTTGTCGGAGATAAGATAGTAATTCCTGCAACTCTGCGGCATCCAGTTTTTTGCTCCTCAGCCATCTTATTTGTAGTCAATAGGAGATGGTGTATCGATGGTGTAATCCTTGATAGGTATCCATAACAACATTTTTCTTCTCCTTTGTCTGTATTAGGATGTTGGTGAAAATTGACCAATGTAATCAAGGTGTCACTGAGTTGTCTAGGAGCTTGCTTTCTCCGGCTTTTGTCGGGAAAGCATGAAACCCGAGCTTGTGGTCAGTAAAATTATCAACTGGCGTCCTTCAGCATGTGAAAATGCCTAATGGATCGTACACTGCAAGTAGTTCTGCTCATAAGCACTGTACTTTTTCGGCTATGCGACAGGCTTTTCTTGAGAAAAATGCAAGTGGTTGATAACCGTTCGAAGCTTTGTTGTAGAACTCCCGATGGCAAGCGTCTTCCGGAGGCATCCAGCAGTTAAAATACTAGCATATGGCGATGGGTGAATTAAAGTTGCAGCATTGCCAAATCATTTTTGCACTGTTGGAAGAGCTTTCTCGGCTTCAACTGTCCAAACTATAGTTCGTTTGTCTTTTTTCTTTACTTTCAGGTAAGAAAACAATGGAGCTTGGGTGAATGCGGCATCGCGGGGATCGCGTCTGTAAAATTCATCGCCAGCAAAAAACGTCTCATCTCTTGTACAGTTGGTTTGGGAAATCGGCGATTGAGGAAACTTTGTCTTCCATTGGTTTGTATTCCCTTTTTCAGTAAATATTGTATCAAGGAAGTTTACTTGAGATTTTCCAAAATTACACTTTGAAGGAGGGTTGATTCAAACTCCTTGGTCTTAGCGGCTTAAAAGGATACATAGGTATCTGATGGCCATTCCTCTTAGTTTTCGATGCACTACCAAGATGTCATCGATGCCAGGGCATGCAGAAGTTGAATCCATAAAATGCTGTGGAAATAAATCTTTGGAATGTCTCATGGCGTTACATAAGCATAAAGCTCATGAGGGAAATTGAAAATTCCAAAGTAATGACTGCTGTTTTCGGTTATGTCCTCTTCTCTCACGGTATCTGATGGTAAGCTTCGGAAAGAATTAGATAGTTGAAAAAAATGGTGCATCCTTCTAGCAAGTACTTACGTCATAGATATTATGGTATGGTGTTTGTCGGGTTTTGTGGCTTCATTCGGTCTTCTGTCTTTAGGTCTCAATCTCTTTTTTTGTTTCTGTCTGTTAGCAACTGCTTTTGGATGGTCTGCAAATGCCTTGATGCGTCATGTGTTGGAATTCTCCGTTTGGCTATGATTAGCTTTTCAGGTGAAGTTTTCTTGCTCTTGAAAATACCGGTCAGTCGTTTGATATGGTGTTCCCTTGATGTTTCACTTTAGCCTTTGCTTCAGGCGAGTATTTGAAACTCCATTAAAAGTTCTTTGTAAGGAGTCTTCGGCAAAAAAATGATTTTTCCTTCGAGCGAAGCTATCATTTGAACAATCTTCCTTCCAGTGCTGCGATGCGATGAGGCAGTTATTTTCATATCATTAATAAGCGAAGGTTAAGAAAATGGCTCTAATAGTAGGGGTGGGATACAGATGCTGTCTGAATGGCCACGAACACTCTTGAGTTTAGGTCAGGTAAGCTTTAGCCAAAAGTTGAAATAGTAGTTCCATTTGCTGCAAATAGTTCGAGTTTAGAGTCAGTGCAATTCCTTTCTTGGATGGTTCTTGGTGGAATAGCGGAGATTTGGCACCTGTGTGGGTCATCGGAATCCAATTGATTTGTCGGCCAAAACATTAGTTTAGGTGGCGGTATAAACTAATGACCTCAGCGATGGCCCTTTCTAGTTTTCCCGATTACTGTAATTGCAAGGTTTTTGCAATTTCTGGCCGTGCTTCAAATTTATGATGGAAACCAATAGGGTATTCCAGCACTGGGGTGAATCTTAAAATTGAACTTCGAGCGGCTTCCCGAAAAAAAAAATCTTCCACGAAGCTGGACTTGTTATTGTCTTCTCCACTTTGTTCTGGTGTCTTGAAGAATCTTTGACGATTTAGAGAGCTCTTCTATTTTGTAGTGTGTGGCAGTCCTTGCAACGCCATTCGGGCCTTAGAGCCAAGTGGATGGATGGCGAGTCAGTAACTGAACCTTGTCTGCCATCTTTACAAGAGCATCTACATCACGATTGCTGACAGCAGGATTTGCTGAACAACTGTGAACAGCGTTGTAACCATAAATTTTTCAGAAAGGTCTTCTGGTACTTCGAGGTCTCGCGTCTTGCACAGGAAGTTGAGTGGACGTCGTCCCAAGAGATTTAACTCTTGTAAAGCAATTTAAGCGGTGAGTCTCTGAATCTGCAAAATTGCTCAATCAAGCTCCCTTTCAAAAGCCCCTCATACTTTGATTTCACCAGGTGGGTTCAAAATTATGTCACTTGACTTGTGCGTCACATCTGTTTCAATAGCCTTTACAACATGATGGTACTTGGTTTTTTGTCTTTTTTTGTAATTCCAGCAATGGTGGTGGCTTTCAATCTGTGAAATATAATTTAAGTTCGTTCCAAAATGGTGGTGCCTTGAATGACACTCTATGCTTGGCTTGGAGACTGGAATGATCATTTATTGAAGGATTGAGTGGTTAAGAGGAACATCTTTTTTCTCGCCAGTCATCTTAATGCGTTTAAGTTTTTTTTATATCCGGGTCACCACTTTGTGGGTTAGTGTTGGTTTCAATTACCTAACCTAAAAATTTGCCTGCCTGGTTTAAAATATGCTAAGAAACTAAGAAAACAAGGTTTTAGTTAAAGAAAATTTAATTACAACATATTTACAAGACTTTATACAATTGCAAGATTAGTGAAACAAGCTTGTCGATTAAAGTCGGCGTAAACTCCGGTGGCGGCAGTGTTCACTGTCTTCTGCTTCGCTGGTTTATAAATAGACTGAAGGAGTTGCCCGATTGCGTACTCGAGATAAAAAATAACCACTAAGCGGCACTGTCAATTTGATTTGAACCTAAGTGGCAAATGTCAGTTTTAGTTTCACTTTGTAAGTACCGCTACACATACCATATTTCATCAGGGGTAGCTCTAATAGTTTTTGAGTTATCGTGTTCTGACACACATAATTCCAAAATTATTGTTTTTTTTCGGACTAGGGAGGTCTAAAAGCGTGGAGATTCGTAAAATCTTGAGTTTGAATTTTTTTTTTGATGATTAAATACTACGTATACTATATGC
>BGPR01000126.1:887195-1000983 GCA_013235015.1 Araneus ventricosus
TATGATGTCCAGACAATCTATCGCAATTACAGCCATGAAATTTGGCACAAATACAGGTAGTCAATGGTCAGACTGAATGCACCTTCGGAAATTTTAAATTTTAATCTAGAAATTTTTTATTTAATGTTTTCTGTTGTTTTGGCGATTTTGCATCTATTTGTCTAGAATGGTTTCGAATAATTGTTAAAAAAATAGGTAGACCATCGGAAAGAGCACGATTTCCGCTCTATGAAGTTAGTTTTGAATTTCTACCTAATTGCATTGAATTTGAATTTTAAAAATAGTCAGTTTCACCACTAAATTGTTTATTTTTAAATTTGTTGCATCTGACTTTCTATCAACACTATTATTTTCAATTTTTTCAGTTATAACGAACGCCTCTCTTGATTTAAAGCCAGACGGTTAAAATATCTTTCCGCTTTTTTTTAAATTAAATTATTCCTGGGCAGATGAAAGTTATTTTTGTCGAAATAAATTTCTTCAGCGTATACTTCCTCGAAGAGCTTTCAAATTTGAGAAGGGTCAGGTATCTCAAACCTCTGAGCTTTTTGCATGTTCTAAGAATTTTTTTCATTTTGTTGAAGTCCCATTCAGGCAACAATTTTTTTTATATTTTGGATTAATGTACTCTGTACTGATTTTCACATGTTATTATCATGCGGAAAATAAGGCGGAAAATCTATAGTGTACTGTGATTTTGTTTTGAAAACTTTTTGTGTCATTGTGAACATTTTTTTTATTTTGTTGAATCCTGACTCCATCAGGCATCGCCAGGCAGACTGCTAGTCTATTATAAAGACAATGACATGAGCCCAGGTATCTTCGTTTAGCAATACGTAACTGGAACGAAGTATTTGAGAAAGTAAAAATAATATAAAAGTACAACAGTAAATGAATTTAAAATTATTTTATTCGCATATTTTCTCTTTAGTTATATTACAATTTTGGCAAATATTTATACTATTAATTGCTATTAAGTTTCTTTAAACACAATATAAATGAAAAAAAAAATGACTTGTTATTCAATTTAAACCTACTTGTAAAAGTTCCAGATCACTCTGATGCTCTTTCCCAGGAACAAGCTCAGTTAACATTTCTCCAAAAACTCGCATATTTCCACGAACAATTTCTAGTTCTTTCTTCAGTTTATCTATTTGATGAAGGTGGATGGTGGTGGCATCTGGCTCCTGAAAAGAGAAATAAAATGTATAAAATCAATTAGTCCAAATCTATGCACCTTTTCTTTGACCTACGACCATCCACAATCATGACCACAAAAAAAAAAAAATTCAAAATACAGTGACCTCTCACTTGTACGTGCTCTCTTTTATGTGCGTTTTTCATTTATGCGTGTTTTTCTTCACGGTCCCGGCCAGGGATATAGGAAAACAATAACTCTTATTCATTTATGCGCCGCACTAAAAAAGTATCTCTCACTTAAGCGCGTCGCAAATTTTTTTTTTTTCAGCAGAACAAAAACCCTTTTTGTTCTGCTTCTAGGAATGCATTCCCTTGCCCTTTCTCTATTGTTCAGATTCCAGGAACACATTCCTCTAACTTATGCACAGGGGTGTACGTGGGGGTTCTTGTGATTGACATCAGTAAAAGTCGTATTTATACAGTAGCCAATTAGAGAGGTTAGTGCTGTACGTACGAAGTGACATTGATCGTTAATGAAAGAATCATCTTTGGAGTTTTGGTTAGATGGTTGCATTTTAAAATGCCGAAAAAAACCTGAAATTGTCGCTTTCGTTTAAAATGGATGCTATTGAAAAAATTCGAAGAAAATCCTTGCACCTCGAAAAAAGCTTCAGCAGAGCATTTTAATATCCCAGAATCGACAATAAGAGAGATTTTTAAAAATTGGCAGCATTTCCATTTTCTTTGTGTTCTTAAAAAATAATCAACGGAAGTTCTACATGTATTTGCGTTTTGAAGCTAATCTTATTCACATTTTTCAGTAGTATATACATAGTATGAGTTAACAATATATGTACACTGTATTGATGTTTCAAAGCTCCCTTTTGTGGTTTTTCACTTATGCATGTTTTTTTCGCTGTCCCCTGTGCCCACGCATACGTGAGATCACTGTAAAACATAATTTCAGGTTATACTTCTGTTTACAGTACATACAAAAAAGTATATATAATGTCTTTTCATAATAAATACTATAATTGAACATTGATTTGATTTTTATGTACAATTCCTGTAACTCGTTTCAAAATAGTGTTGAAAAATATAAATCCAACTTATGACCTGTCAGACAGAATGGAAATTAAATGTAAGCTGAGGAGGATCTGTACATGTACAAACTTTTGCTCTTTTCATTGATTTCTACACTGATTCAAGTACTGGACCTAAAAACCTAATTTTGTCTCACTAGCACTTTTAAATGAGTATTTAGAAACATTTGCCATCCTAACAATTCAATACATGATGTCAGTTTTTTGTCAGCAGTGCCAAAAATTATCAAATAAGAAAAAAAATGCCTTCCAGAAATAAACTAAATTATCCTTGTATTGCTACTGATCTGAACTTATTTTCATGGAATCTTTTGACTATATGTAGCAAAATTTTATGAAAAAAATTGTAAAATAAAAGTTTTACAAAAATCACATTTAAAAATTTTGAAATAAATAAAAACACTTGAATTCTATCAGTCACTCAAAAAAATTGTGGCATGAAAAACGACAATCAGGTTACTTTTGAGAATATTTCAATGAAAACAAAAATACTCTTTGCTTTTCTTTCAGGCCAAACACAATCAGAATAAGATTAAGTAAATATAAATTCAGAAGTAGAGCACAAGTAGCTTCAAATCAGAATATTTTCTCCCTTCCAGGACTATTAATCTGTTCATATTAAAATAAGTTATATACGAAACTCTGAAACAAGAAAACATTATATTCTTCAATACTAAGTCAATTATGTCTGCATCAGCCCATTGGCAAATCAAATGGATTCAACTTATAGGACCTGGACAAGAAAATGAAATTGGAGTCCTCCTATGACAGTGATAAAGGAAGGATTTAAAAAGAAACTCATAACGGTTTTCATTTACTTCCATTTAAGTGGAACCTGGAAATTTAGCAGGGACTTTTATAAAAATCTTATACAAAAATTACATGAAGCAGCATTTACTAAATATTTTCTACTTACAGCCCCATTTAAGCAGCTAAAATATTTTGCAATGCCATTGATCAATGAAAAATCATTTTAGAGCCCAAGTGTGCACTTTAAGTATGAAAAATTAAACAGGAAATGAAGTTCAAAAGAAAAATTATGAAACCCTAATTAATGATCCACAAAAGCAAATTTAGTCAAATAAGTTTTATTTCTAAAATTGCAATACAATGTTTTAAATTGACATGGCTTTATCAATTTTTGATCACTAACAAGAACTCCCGTCAACTTGGGAGTGAGGAGTCATAATTTAAAAAGCCCTGGTATAAAGTAATCAGTACAATTGCAGAATTATCATTATTTTTGTGATTTTAGTTCAATTTTCTAAACAAAAGATATTCATTCTTCGAGAAATTTTCTTTTAAAAATGTTAATAATCCAAATAAGGTCTAAACTTTTAAATTTGAAATTCACTATTTGTTAGTTATTGCAAATGGAAATGCTTTTGGTAAAACACTGATATTATTTTGTTTTCATAGAGAAAAGATTTGAAATCAACAATGATAAAGATAGTAACAAAAGACAGATTTCAAATAGAATGGATTATGAAACAAAAATATGAAGATATAAAAATTTACCTGAGGTAAAGGTTCATGAACCTGGTGCTGAGTAGGCGGCTGTACAGGGACACTCTGAATCAATGAATCAAAAAAAAAGAATTAAAAAGACAATTAAATTGCTATTAACTACATTTAAAGATTTAACTGAGAATAGTTATGTGCATTAATTCATTCTACTTTTCTGATGAAGAAATTGTAAAAATTTCATCCACAGCAAAATGTTAGCAGTTTTATGTGTGCAAAAGTTCAAGATTACTTTACAACTCTTTTGAAATCACTAATTACAATACAGAATATAATAATTTTGTTTGCTTGTTTTAAAATAGCTAGTTTAGAAGGAAAAGTTTTATGTTATATCTCTGGGGGGAAAAAAATTATGAAGTAGTGGTATTTTCGGTAATTCTATATTTGAAAAAAAAGCTTTTTAAGGGATGTATAAAAAATAAAATATTCTAGATTCTCTTTCTAGCACTTTTAATGAGGGTATACCAAATGGAACTTTATTGTATATGGCATTTCAAGAAATCAAACATTATTATTTACTGCAAAAATTATATATTTTAGGTTGTGAAATAATACTTAACATGAGTTATAATGAAAAACATCACTTTCTTTAGTATTTTTAATACGTTGGGTAGACATTAAAACATTTTAATGTATATGTTAAGTTGAACTTTGAATGAGGTTTATATATATACTACCTGATATACCTGGCCTTGCTCGGGATTAAATTAATTTCATGTCTAATATTTTTTATATTTTCATGTCTAATAACTTAAAAACCATTTATACATATTGTGTATAGCTGATATATATGACGTTAAAGTATACACAAAATCCTTTTAACGAGTGAAACATTTTTAAATTATAAGGAGAACATCAATTGAAGCAAACGATTTTTAAAAAACACCAAAAACTAATTATCTCCGTAATATTTGTTATCTAAGAACTTCATATTTTTTCACAAATACTGAAATATAAGAAAGGTTTTAAAGGACTTTTGGGATGATAAATTACTTTTTGATTAATAAAAAACATGAAAATAAACCAAATCAAAAGTTATTCCTGGTATAAATTGTGAATTGTCTGCTTTTAAACTTTTCTTTTAGTGTTTTCCAGAATTTTTGAAATTTTTTTTTGTAAGAGTTCTTCGTATATGATTTTTGTTCAACAACATTAAAAAAATATTGCTACAAATTGTGTATAAAATTAATTTTGAAAAATTTAACAAACTGAGAGGGAAAAAAATTGTACGACAATGAAATTAGCGTCACTGAAAAGCTAATTTTTTTTAAAATATGGTGTAAAATCAGTTTTTGTTAGATAAAATTTTCGCAAGATATATTCGGTAAAATGCCAAAATTTTGCTAAATTTTTAATTTAATTTTAGACTTTGAATAGTTGACAGTGACCTTTATCTCGTTTTTAAGACCTCATGTGGCATAAAAATATGTACAGTAAACTTTCAAAACCACAGCCTCTCAACTACAGAGGTTAAAGCTACAACGACTTACATTAATCCAATGCTTGCCTATAAACGACACTTCTGGAGCATGCTGTTGTCAAACATCTTGTTTCATCTGCTTACAAAAGCTTTACTATCTTTGCCTTTGTTGGAATTTGAGCGATTACTCCGAATCTCGTAATACTCAAAGATATATATATTTTCAATTAAAATATTACTTATTCATTATTTCTTAGGAAACGCAGGTAAAGATGTCAGGCGATATTAAGTGCAGCGATTTTTTTAACTAATTAAATAAGCTTTAGAATTCTTTAAGAACCAATGAAAGCATGGCCAAATGATATTTGAAAAAACAATAAATAAACAGGAAAAATAATGGTAAAGTAATTACACCATTGCCTAGCAACTGAGTATCATTAAATTTGCTTTATTTCAAAATCGTCTGTGTGTCATCAACTTTTTTATTTAATTTTGAAAAATTAATAAAAATTGCAAAACCGGGGGTGTATGACTCTTTTTTCAATAAAAATATCATTAGTAAAAAAAAGTAGTAAAATTATGACTTTTCTTGAAAGATATATTGTGCTCCGTAAACAATGAATATTTTAATAAAATTTGACAGCTTTGTGTTGAATAGTTTAGCTGCAACAGGCTTTCGAGTCTTAGGTACTGGTTTTAGCCCTAATATAGTAGTATATATATCTTAGTTTATATATCTTATAACTAAGCAAAAGCATATTAACATAACATGGCAATAAATAAGTCTAAAGAAAATTTTCTTACTCTAGAGGGGGTGATAATAGGTGCCATGGTTTCTAGATCAGAAGGAGGAAATTCAATTCCTTTTTGCTTCAAATCATTGTATACTTGAACAACTCCTTGCATTTCTGGATTTGCACGAAAGGTTTCTGCCCAACTCTTAAATTTGACATAAATTTTTAAAAAATTAACAGAAATTCATAGATAAAATAATTAAAATACTGATACAGAGATAAATATTGAGTTAGCAATAATATCAAGAAAACAATATTTACAAAAGTTGCAACAATTAGTCAAGGTTTTATTTATTACCACACACACATTATGGATAAAAATTACAAATCAAAATAATTTAAAATGAAATGCTAACAATGATAAAACATTAGATGTATTTTAGATAAAAGAGGCAAAATAGAGAAACCAAGATATCAACAATAAATACTGAATTTGTTAGTATTAATAACCTAAATGCACAAACTTGCATATTTCACGGTACTTTTTATACTTGGGAACTATTTACAGCAAAAGAAAAAAGCAACTTAGCATGCCATTTGCACTTAAAAAGTAAATTCTTATTATTATTCAAAAATGTTTAACCATATAGGGCAAACTAGTAAACACATTTCAATAACTGCAATATTCATTATTCTAATGGTTAGCATATATATTTTTTCTTTTATCCTAATATTATAGTTTGCACTATGGTGAGAAATAATTTTTTAACTTTCATACAAATAAATCTTAACTGAATATCGGACATCACAGGATGCATTCCAGTACGTGGAATTAAAATTTCAGCATAAATGTATTTAGAGATAACTTTAGGTCAGAATCTTTAGCACAGTACCAGTTTATTTTTTATTATTCTAAACCAAAGCTTCCTTTTTTAAAGACAGGTTCATTATGTTAGCCAGAATACATCAATACAAATTTAATGCCCTATTTTTTTCTTTTATATTCATTCCTAGTATTCTTGTTAAACATACTACATTACAATACTACTGAGGTACAAATCAGAACAGAAATATCCACTTTATCTCTGTGATTCATCCATTATACATTTCAGTTGACAAACATTTCATATTAATATTTCCATTTTTATTTTAACTAACTACTTTTGAAAATTTTAAGGCATTTAACAAAATGTGCAAAGAGATTGTGCTCCTAAAATCAAACATGACCCATTGTAAAAATGACTCAATTTAAGAAGACATCTTCTAAAGCTTTAATAATTAGGGGAAACTAGGGATACTTGACCCTATTTTTACTTTTTCTTATATTTCTCGAATACTTGAATTTTTATCATCATAAAAAGATTTGTTTTTAAGAAGGATAAATGTACTTATTCTAAACTTATATCTCAATCATAAAATAAATATATCTCATGATATCACCTAGGGTCAAGTATCCCTATCCTTAGGCATACTTGATCCTAAGCTAGGGATACTTGACCCTACATGCAAATAGTATTTAAATTCTTTTGATAATTTGTATGTACATGAAATTCAGATATTAGGTTAATACTACTGAATTTAAAAATATTAATGAAACTAATAAAAAAATAATATGGAATCTATAAAATGCAGTTGTAATTAATAAAACATAGTTAATATATTAAATTAGTCCAGTCATTAATAATCCCTCCTATGGACCATGTGACAAAGGTGAAATAAAAATGGCACACAAAAATTACCAATTATCTCACAATCTGAGAAAATGACGTAGGGTCAAGTATCCTTAGTTTCTCCTAATAAACAATTGTTAATAAAATTTATTTTCTTTTGGAAAGGTTTAAAATTTGATATAAAAAAATTCAACTTTTTGTTATATATGAATTAATAAACATAAGCAACTCTGATTTTGTTTTTATATAATTTGAGCATATATACATCATGTCATACAAATTAAGAATAAAAATCTATCATTGTCCAAAAGGCTAAAATTGCCACTACTGCAAATAAAGAGAAGTAACAAATTCCACATATATGTTTAAATGTGTTTCTTACAAAATTTTATAATTTAGATATAAATATTTTTATAAAGTTCTGCAATCAATTTCAATTCAGAATAATTAAATATAATTTTTTAAAAAATACAGAATAAAAAGGATCTAAATAAAAATGTCTAAAAATGCAAAATCTGTGTATAACAATATTTTCTTTGGTCCGAGTGGAATTTCTATTTACTCAATACAGCAATATTTACTTTTTAGATGCATCTGTCTATAATGATAATTTTACCTCTTTAGAAAGAGGGCTATGATACAGCACTGATCCCCCCCCCCCCTGCAAAAAAACACTCCATGGACCAGAATGTTGGATAACAGAAGAATGGGGGAGACGGGGCTAGAAACTGAGGCCTGTTGCATTGTAGCAGAGGAATCGTATAAGTGTGTGTGTGGGGGGGGGGGGGGTCTAGAGATTGGGATGATCACAAATGTTTGTTTTTGTTGCCTCTTCTCTGAATGGTCACAGCCAAACCTATTCATTCACAGTTAGCAACTCAGATTGACCACTTGTTCCTTGAAGTTTATTTATGATGTTTTAAAGCCAGATCTATTATGGTACAGCATAAAACACTGGCATTTGAAGACATAACATTAAACATTGGCATCATTATGAAATAAAATTATGCTTACATCTCCCTTCTAAGCATGCTTTTATTGTTAATAAAAATGTTAACTACAATTTTTTTATGCTGAAGTCCTTAAAAAAAGGTTAAAAAATGTAAAGTTTATAAAATATAATTTCATATCAGTGAGTATTTGTAAGATTAATCGCACAATAAAATTAGTTAATATATTACACTAGTACATAAACACTGAATTCTCAAACTGTCTACAATGATAACCTGTCTATAACAATATTTTTTCTAGGTCCCTACAATATTGTCATAAACAGGTTTTACTGTAGGGGGAGTTGGGGTAGATTGATATGCGGGAACATTGATACAGTTTTTAAATTTTGATGATTGGAATGGCTCAAGATGTTCATATCTCCTCATACAATATATGCCACTGTAACCCTTAGCACACGGTACATTTTTCGGCCATGTTAGTCAAAAGTTAATTTACAAATGAATCAAACCGCTAATCTTCTAGTCGATGTAAATCTAAGTACGTGGTGTGAGATTTCTTTCATTAATTACATTTTCCTACCAGGGAAGGTAGGAAAAAACATTTATTTTTCTGAACTATATAAAGTTTTGAGGTTTTTTAGCACTGATTTTGCATGACCACTTGTTTCAAGTAAAACAGACTCTTGGGGCAGATTGATACAATTGACTTTGGGGCACATTGATACACATCTTCTGTATGTATCAATGCGTCTTAGCAGCAACTACTTTGAAAAATTGTCTTCAGAAATGGATAAAACGTAAAAATGAACTATCTAAGATAAACTCGCAACTAAGCATTTTTTTAAACTATGAAAACAGTTTGAATTTCATTGCAAACATAAAAAGAATTATTGTAAATTACGTTTAAAATATTTTTTAAAGAATTTATTAAAATTGAAGAGAAAAATTGTATGGAAATTTAATTAACATCATCAAAAAGAAAATTTTTGCATTTTTAGATGGTGTGAAAATTATTTTTGTGTTAATTTTTTTCGTAAGTCATCAAGGAAGAACGTGAAAATTTCCTTTAATTTTTAATTCATTAAAATTTCAAAAAATGGCTTCAAGGTACACATTCTCTTCCTCCAAAGCATATTTACACACAGACACAAATTCTCCTGTATTATTTGCAGAAATAAATTATTTTCCGAGGCATTATTGTTTCAATTTTCCAATCTCATTAAAAATGTTGAAATTTTATTAAAATAAATTTTCTTTGTTAAACTTTTAAAACTTGATTTGGAATATAAAGTTTATTGATAAAACAAATATTGTTTTGATCCCAGACCTATTAACCATCATTATTTTCATGTGTATCAATGTACCCGTTGTATGGGGCAGATTAATACAAATCCATTTTTAGGGAAAATGTGTACTAAATATTTTATTATTTCATTTATGACCAAAACTCGATTGAAAACCTATATTAGATTAACAAATGCATAAATATAGTGTATTAGTTCTAATTATTTCCATTGGTAAGATCATTTTTTTAGCTTTCCAAAAAGAAAAAGTGTATCAATGTCCCAGTGTTCCTCCATATAGAAATTGGGAGAAAAATACAACATTTTTTCTACATCCATATAGCAATTTTCAAATTAGTTTTTATTACATTTAATAAAAAATAAGATAGGTTAGTTAAATTATAATAATGATTAAAAACAACACAAGAGCTATTTTATGAAGAGCCCAATAATTTTGAACCACAGCCCCCTAGTAGATTTAATGAGCACCAAACCTACATATATGGCATATCTTTCCTGGAATCTGGTCTCAAACCTGAAACATCCAGTCTCAAAGCAGAGACTTTACCTTTAGGCTACAAGACGAGATAGAGGAGATATTAAATTTCTAATGTACTTACTTGAATTAAACTAAGCACTTTTTCTTGGACAGCAGTAGGAGGATCATTTTTTGGTCCAATTAATTTCACTAAATCCTGAACAAAGTCCTTCTGAGTGGCAAGGAGTTGGAATCGCTTTCCACAGTTTTTTACACATGTTTCAAGAACCTATACATAGTCAGAAAATAAAAATCAATATAAACTTATCATCTTCATACTATTCATCTGCTTTATATTATAAGATTTATGAATTTAAAGAAACATTCCAATAAATAATTTTAAAATAAATTATAGAAGCAATGATTTAGATAATATATCAATTATATAATTAATCTATATTCTATCGTAATGCAATAATCAGCATTCAGAATGATTTTAAGAACTGATGTTAATAGTTGCTTGATATCTTCCCCAGATTTAAGATTGTGCTGTAAAATTTGTTTTGTGACATATTTTAAATTTCATAAGGGTAAATCTATGAAATAGAAATTTGACTGAATCCATGTTTTTGGATTTGGCATGCAGTAAATATGCAGATTTGCTTTAAAGTGCATTATTAACAATGATCTTTGAGTAAGGAGAGTCCAAAATTCTACTTGTTTGAACTTTATAACATCAATACAAAATTTTGCACTGGCAATGCTTTTTTTTTATGAGAAATAAATAACAAAGAATTGTGAAAACGCCCTTAAAACAGCAAAATTTTTTTTGCCCAGGTTACAACATTCCAGCACTGCATAATTTGTGACTACAACACTGAATAAACTGCTTTAAACAGTAATAATTATAATACACATCATTTAACAGAACTGACAGCTATAGTATTCATTCAAAACAGAGGGTAGTATACTAAAAAAAAATTGAATTAAGTCAAGAGATGTTGCATACTGTTAATGTGAACATAACAACAGTATAATTCTTTCCAGCATTCTGCAATAATCTTTTTCTGATAGCTCTCAAGGCATCCTTAGGTCTGAAAATAAGAATGAAATCAAGAAATAAATGCTTTATACATCTAAACCAATAATGATCAAAATGTTTTAGTAATATAAAGTCAAAAGAAGATTTTACAGGTATACTTTGAAAAAAAACCAATACCCTTCATCATTGTAAATTAACACATACCCTTCATCTGTTTCATTAATAACATCACATATTTCCATATTAAGAGCCCAATTTTCTGATGCTAGAGATCCATCAGTTGCCTGCTCTGTTAAAAGATAAATAACATATGAATAAATAAACATAATAATTGGGAAGAGGAATGAAAAAGTAGTCTATATTTATTACAATAGACAAAGCAATTTTAGATTAAATTGTTTTCTAAAAATTAACTAAGATAAATGCAAAAAAAAGTTTATTTGTCAACATATAAGGTAGATGCTCCAGTTTTGGCCACATTGGATATGTTTTTCCAATAATTAACCAGTAATTTCAAATTAACTAATAAGAAGCATTCCAATACTTTACACAATCCTTATTTTATTATTTTCAATCTGATTGGTTCATTTTTCTCAAACATGTGACTTGTAAAAAAATTAAATGCATGATCATGTATTGTATACTCACAACTGTTAAGGTTTTTGTTAAGGAACAAGTATTTGTAGTTTTTCATCATCAAGCTCTCAGAATTAAATGATTAATCTAAAACTGATTACCCTTAGGGTTTATGAGGTAAGGTTTCTTTTTATTCAGATTTCATATCAAAATTAATTATTTTTAAGATTAAATGGGCGGTGGCCAAAACTGGTACTTTAAATTTACTATATGTGCCAGTTTTGGCCATGCAGGTGGCCAAAAGTGGAACACTACATGTTCCAGTCTTGGCCACATAACTTCATTATTGTGTTTTTAACCATTACATAAATTCAAGAATATCTAGATGAAATAAAATCAACTAATTTAGTTTTGTTTCTAAAATGAAAGCAAGTAACTTAATTTTATTTCTAAAATAAAAGCAATTGATTTAGTTTTGTTTCTAAAATGAAAAGTAACTGATATAACTTTGTTTCTGAAATAAAAGTAACTGATTTAGTTTTGTTTCTAAAATAAAAGTAACCGATTTAGTTTTGATTGTTTTCATTTTACATAGTAATGGCTCCAATTAAAAATAAGAAGGCATGTAGCATTTCCATAAAAAAAAATTTGTTACTCACCATCTAAAGTTGGTAATGCAGTTAAGGCCATTCAAAATGGAATGTCAAAAACATCTCCATTTTGAATGTTTACCTCACATTTATGTTAGAAAATTTCAACTTGAGGAACCTGACTCGAGTGGTGAGGAATATTCTTTTATATGCACGGATTGCTCTCATTTTAAAAATGATTCTGATGAATTTGATTAATGTTGCAATTAAAAATTATAAAAATACATATTTGTGGATATTTTTAGTGAGTATAATAATGCAAATTCTTGATTTGTAAGATTTAAAAATATATATATATGCTTTTGCAATGTAAGTTTATACCTCTTCCCATTTTTTGTTTCATATTTTATCAAAAAAAAATTATGCCAGTATATATAGTTTATATTTTATCAACCAAATTAAATTATTGTTTTCTGCATTCCTGTTTCTTTTTAAACTGAAATCTGCACCTAAAATCAGCTTAGATAAATTTTAATACATATCTTTATAAATTCATCAAAAAAAAAAAAAAGTCACATTTAAAATAACAGAAAATGTACTAAAATTTATATTGCATAAAAATGATTTATTTTTACTTAAAATTCACTAAAATGTCTGTTAAAAATATAATATTAGTGTGGCCAAAACTGGTGCAAATTAGGTTAATTTATTTAAAAATTCATAACTCTAAATATAAAATATTCTTCAGAAAAATTTTATAACTAGCAGAAAGCCAATAAAATTTGCTAAAGAATAGTACAAGTATGATTTAATATGCTTTAAACAGTCATCCACTGTGAAATTTCCATTTCAAATTTTCTCTTAAAGTGGCCAAAACTCGAGCATCTACCCTATATAAGAAGTCACGGCTCTGTACTAGTAGACTACTACACTTGCTATAAAATTTATATGTGTTTTGCGTATTTTTTGTAAGTATGAAACAAAACGAATGAAACCTAACAATAAAAGTAAGCATTCTAAGTAATTATCATTTATGCAGCCTTCTTTATTTCAATTTGAACAACTTGTAAGAAGCCACTAAGAGTTCTGATAAAAACTGCTATTCTATAACCCTATTGCAACATACATCTGATCTCACTTGCAGTTTAAAAGTAAGGCTAGCTGTTTAAAAATATTGTTAACAATTTGCATAACTCTGAATAAAATGTCATAACGGAGAAGATTCGTTTTTATGTAATTTTAAAAAAATTAAAATCTACAGGCATTAAACTTCAAGCAAATAGTTTTAAGTATGAATCTTCAAACGTATTAGAAAAGCAAATTACTGAAAAATTTAAGATCCAATTTCAAACCAACCTATTCTCTGTCCAACTGCCGTACTAAAGGGATTTCCTCCTACACCTAACTGAGACAGTAAAGTCGCCATTTTTTAAAATTTAATAAATAACAAAAAGAATTCACAATGTTCCAAACTCAAGTATTTGCACCTATAAATTACTATAACATGAGTGGAATTTCCATCTCATTATCAGATTTATATAACATAAATAAGTGACAAAAGCTGTCAGTAAACACTGCACGTCTGGTTCCGAATGCAAACTCTGTTTTTGTTTGTTTTTCTTACAGTTACAGTGGCGATTAGTCGGACCGGAAGTAAGTGAATGATGTCACTATCACTGATTCATCGTGTAGCAACGTCTTCGAACGTCACCTTTCGGAGGTGACGCGCTTCGAATCGCTTTGTTGAACACACTCCGACAGAATCTTTCCTCAATGGACGAGTTTTCTGCTTTGTTTATTTACATTTTAGTGCTGGGATTACGTAATTCCGGTGTATTGCTAAGTCAATGGAATCTTCAAAGCGGAAGTCCGAAAGCCCATCAGATAAAGTCAAGGTTTTTAATGTAAATAAACAAACCGGAAAACTAGTCAAAGGGGTTATTCTGGTACCCCCGGTTGGGTTGGAGACGATCCTTTTCCTGGTACGGCCGGAAGAATGACGTCATCCAACAACTTCAGACATAACAAATCTCTAATCGATGGATATTTTTATACCACTCATGTTCAATCCGATCCTTTTGTTGAAAGATAAAGGGGTCTATTCTGGTACCCCCGGTTGGGTTGGGTTCCGCACGTTAACAGACGAACCCAGCAGCCAAGCTCGAAACTCTAAAATCAGGAAGTGATTCCGAGCAGAAGCGATTCAACAATAACTCAAGAACAGGATAAAACTATTTAAAAATATTTTTTCATTTCATAGCAGTTACCATTGTTCTTCATATTGAGAACTCGATAAGCTGATGGAAATACAAGTGAAATTATTTATTAATCACCCTCTTCTACCAGCAAATAAATGTGAAAAATGGTTATCGGCATATTTCTGCCTCTAAAATGGACTAATTCATATGCGCAAAAATAGAAAATATTGCGTAGAAAAGAAAGGGATATTACTGCCACTTCCACTTTTTAAGTGTCAGAGGCAGCGACAAGACATGCCTATTCCATATAAAGCAATTTTAGTTTGCAACAAAGTTGCAGCAATCTTGCTCTTCAAGTTTGACACGGCTAGACCGCAAGTTCATAACAAGTTTGCAACAAGTTATCAGGCAGTGAACTTGACGATGAAAGTTCATTGCTAACTAGTAGAACAAAATAGCTTCCAGAAGGGATATATCACCCCTTCTTAAAAGCTTCCAGATGTAAGTTTGCAGCAAGTTTGATTTGACTTGTCATGGCAAATTTGACGTCAAACTTGAATCGAACTTGTAGCAAGTTCAGTGATGTGACAAATAGACCACCTCTTTACTGAATCAAACTTACAATTATGCAAGACAAATTCCTGCAAAGATAGCACAAATAAAGAGATAATTATCTTTGTCTCTGTTTTAAAAAATTCCGATTTTTAATAGCATCTCCTAGACCGTAATTCTTTTTATTAATTCAATCAAATCAATGATAATTTGTGAAAAAAATACTTTTTTTTATATAAAAAAATTGAGGTAGCATTTTCCATCTTTTACTAAATTTCACTCTCACTTTAAAGAAAGCTATATCGCTCTTTTTCTTCTTTTTTTATTTTTTTGAAATTTTAACGTTTATAAATCAAATTAAATCTAAACAGTCAATATTTGTTTGAAAAATAATAACTAGACATTTGTCCCATTTTAAAGTATTACTTTTGAACTTAATTTCATAATTTATTCTACCTAGCAAAACGTAGTTGGCTGAAAATCAGCTCTCTCTTTGACTTTCAAATCATATTCTCAACTCGAAAAAATTAATGAAAACAGAAAATAGTTTAAAATAAAATCTATTAAATCGCATCGAACGATCTTTAGCGGAAAATCTATCCCTCTCCTCTGTGAAGTTCAGCTGGCTGAACGTTAGACATCCCCCTTGCCGCCAGGGGTCGCAGAGTTCTATCTGGGTTGTGTTCTGTTTGTTATGCTTTATAATTTGCAATAGGGTTTGACACAGGCAAACTTGCTGCAAGTTCGTTCATGGTGACTTCTGGAGCTTTCTAGTCTTACTGCAAGCTTACTGCAAGCTTGCACACTTGTCTGATAAATTGTAGCAAACTTGCATCTTGTCTATTACAATTTGTGCAGAACTCTGCAAACTAAATTGCTATCCTGGGTTATCTACTATGAGGATCCTTTTCTTTCCATCCCTTGGAATAGGAAGGTGGGGTTGCCGAAGTAGTAGATGGAACACTTTTTCCACCCCTCTACCTGATAAAGATAACGATGAGAGTTTGCCTCCCTTTTCTTCCGACTTCGCATACTGGAGTCAGTCTTTCAAGGAAACTTTTTTTACACTATCAATGGGCATTCGAGCCACGGTCAAAGGTCTGTAGGCAGTTGCTACTAAACAATGCAGTTGGACCCAAAAGAATGTGAGGTTTTGTTTTCAGTCATTGTTCATTTGACAAATTTGCCATTATCCAACTTCTAGGGCAAACTTGAACATTACATGATCAAAGAGAAAAATGAAAATTGTACAAATGTTCATGCCACGATCTGGGATAGGGAGGCAAGAAAAATTTCTCAATATACCACATAATAATTAATTTCATATTTAAATGAAAGGTAATTAAGTATTAATTAGCAAATTCAATCATAATAAATAGATATTTAGAATAATTAGCAATTTGTATAATGTTGGGGCATTACAAATTGTCTGAAGGAACGACAAGGAATAATAAAAAATGAAAAATTGAGAACATATCTCATAGAATATGCACTGATATTGGAAACAAATTTGCAATTGTTGTGCAAAGTGTTGTTATTTGAATCTCACAATAAAATAAAATAGCCGGAACATGTGAAAATAATTATTAACTTATTACTAAATTTGTATGATACACATATACAGAGCTACAGTCAGTTAAGACAATGGCGGCGATTGGGGAGGGCAAAAAATTTATAGACACATAAAAGTACCTTGGAGCATAGGGGGTAGACAACAAAATTAACAATTTAGTTTCAAAATTAGCTAGCTTTCCCAGACTCAATTTTTTTTATATAATTCCTAGATTTAGACAACTAAAATGAAATAATTTAATTTTTTCCTCAATAAAAAATTATAATACCACTTTAATTTTGGAAATTTTGCAATAAATGAAGGTTCTAATTATCATTTAAACGCATGAAATACGATATTACAACATATTTATTACAATCAGGTTCAATAATTTTGAATAATGCAAAAAATGATTAATTTAATAAAAATAAATAAAAAATACACTATTAACAAATCATACGACCACTTGTCTAAAAACAAAAAAAATGTACGAAAATTAATATGATATTGGCCTTCAATTTTTCCTAATAAGCTCAAACACTCTGTTTTTCATTGAAATGACCAGGTGGTAAAGTTCAACTTCAGAAATATTGTGTCATTCTTTTAGAATGACTACTTCCAGTTCATTGGCAGAGGAAAACTAAGGCAGAGGTTCGTTTGGAGATCGTCATCCTCCTCACAGGGGTGAATTTGTAAAAGCTTAGAACTATGAGAAGGATTGCAAAACAAGGGGGGGGGGAGTAAATCCTTCGTTGCGGGATTCACTTTCAATTTTCCAAGAGTACGTGATTTTTTAAAAGCAAGAGCAGACTGCAAATCTTGACGCATGGTGCCTTGTTTTGCACATTTTAAAGTCAGTGCCTTGTTGTTTTTTCGTGTCGGATATTTTCCCTTAATCGGACTTGCAATAAGATCCGAATCAGTGTCGGTTGAAAGAGTTGCTAAGTTGATTTGGATGTCATGGCCAGCTGCAGAGCAGCGGGCGCAAATAAGAGTTTCGATAGTTTGGGTTTCATTACTGACAAGAGGCTGTTTTAGCACAGAAGCGTAGCTCGTGTCTGCAGGAGATATGCGGGCTTTAACGAGATTTCGAGCTTCAGGATAAGAAATATTGTTCTTAAATTTTAAAGTGTCCACTTCTTTCTCTATCTTCCAAGAAGGACAGAAGCGCGAGAAGGAAGAATGGTCCACTTTGCAATTTGCACATTTTTCTTTGGCGGTGGAATCATTGCTTTCATGTCCAGCTACTGCACATCGGGCGCAAGTTAGAGTCCCGAGGCAATTAGGTTTTGAATGGCCGGAACGCTGTTATTTGTAACATCTCAAAGGATTCGGGATGTAAGGCCGAACAGGGCAACGAATATAACCTGCCATTATATGCTGTGATAACTTGGGTTTACTGAAGGTCAAAATCAGACGTTTTGTGGGTATAAGTTTACCATCTCTAAGGATAGAGATTCGTTGTACCTGTTTAACAGATTGAGGTCGAAGTTCCTCAAGAATATGTTCAACAGTATCATTGAAAAGTTCACCAACAGAAATTACCCCTTTGGAGCTATTCAGAGTTCCATGAGGATGGACAGAAATTGTAATACTGGAGAGCGATTTTAATTTAATGATCTGTTTCGCTTGCTTAGGAGAAGAGACTTCAACAACTAGATCTCCAGAACGGAGTTTACGGGTAGTTTTAACTTCACCAACACTGGCAGATAAAGCTTTTGCCACATAGAAAGGTGAAACATTGTGAAATGTTTCATTGTCAGAGCATATTTTCAAAATAAAGAAGGAATCGAAGGAAATTTCACTACTATGCCCACTGAAGGGATAAACTTTACGACGCCCCATCCAAAGGAATATGAAAATTCGGGTCCCGACGGCACCGCCCACCACCGAGCCCAACAAGGGAAGGTAGTTACCGGTTCCGGGCATTCCCAGCCTCGGCACTTACCTTGGTGCTAGACGGAACCTATACGCTCAGAGTCACCTCCAGGAACGTTGACCACCCTTAACGTCAAGCCTCAGAGAATGAACCTTTCGCTTGATCCCCCCTTAAGCAGACCAACCAAGTGGCTGGAATACCGGCCGATTGATACACCAGGGACAGAAATGTACAACCCGTCTAATGGGTTGCCACGCACGGCCAACACTTGGGGGTAATGTGCTGTCTATGAAAAACAAGGGGCAAACAGAACGACAACAAATTCTCATGGAAAGCTTTCTCGCCTACCCTCGAGGGAAGGAATTTAAAAACTCAAGAGGAGAAAAAACGGAGAGATCAGACACTATGGTACCTCGGGGTCGTGAATCCCGTCACATCTAAAGAAGATGTGCCCCTGAGGGGCCCAAACGGTATTAAATTATCCTATAGCATAGCTTGATATCCTGCAAAGTCCATGGTCCCTAAATTCGCTGTAATCGCAAAATTCATCATGACTAAAGGCTTTCCAAACCATTACTGATCCTCCTCACATTTATCGACGGAAGCATTCTTTCGGTTCCTTCCTCAAGTCATGTCAATAGTAACTGTAGCCATCGGGACAGTCAAGGTTAAATTTCTTTTGTTTCGACTCATTGTTCCCTGTTCAGTCTTTCTTCACAATGATGTTTCAATAACTTCGGTGTTTTCTTCATTTTCATATATAGTAAAGCACCATTTAGACATCTTTAAAGGGACTGACGAAAAAGTAAGATCTCATAAAAGTGAGAAAAATCACACCTTCATTGCATATCTTGAGTACTAGTATATATCTTATATGATTTGTGTGCATGCAGGCGTTTAATTAAAAACATCTTTAACCGTCGTCTGGCGTGTTGATTGTCTGTGAGTATTAAGTACATCATTATAAATCGAATAAGGTCCATTGAATGTTTTTTCACTATTCTTTCGACAAAAGAAATAACTTCGAAGTTTTAAAACAAAGCTCTTTGCTTCTTTAAAGAAAGGCGGAGTAACTTCTCCATATCGCTAAAATTAGCACCAGACAATTTACCTTCGATTAATTCGTCAACTGTGAATAATTTCAGAGTCATGATATCTTTATCATAGTTCACATACTAGAAAAGAGGAAATCTTCACATTTAAGAACGGGGGAAAACGACATATAACCGAAGTTTTCCGTAGTATAAAGTGAAATACTTTATCATTACAATGAATAAGAATGAATCCGGACTGTTATGAAACGTATAAACGGTGCTTTACTGTAGCTTGCGTTAGTATCTGATTTAAGACTCTTTCAAACTATGACATGGACAACGTTGGGCAACGCCGTTTCTCAAACTGGTCCAGAGTTTTATTAAAGAGTAAATATTCTCACTCTAAAAAATCGAGAAGTAATAGGACATTTCCTCCGTTAACGAGAGTTCCTTTGTTCAGGGATGAACTTTAATGGTCCGATTACGATAAGAAAACGGCGGAGTTATTCCTTGAGTATCGCATTAATGACCATCAGAAATTCAGTGACTATCCCCCCGATCCCCTACAATCACTGTTAGCTGAATACCAATGAATTGGTTGGTGATATGTGTTTGTAATAAGTGGCTTAAAAAACTTCCAAGCTAATCCACCAATCCCAGCTACTCAAGCTAATCAGTTTATTCTGTTGATTGAACCGGCAGCTTCGTGAGAAAATTTTGTTAGAAACATTGCACACGCGGACTTGTGTCGGAGTCATTGTCGGCAAAACGTTGGAGAAGCGATTAGAGGTTGAAGTATATTGATAGCAATTGGGCACTGCACATGTACCTCCAACCGAAATGAGGTATGAGACCAGTGGAATAGGGATCTGTGGCAAGGGGGTATAGATGCCTCGGGCGTCGTGGAGTGAAAGCATTGCTGGGTTTATGCCATGTTTTAAATCAAAATATTGTAACAAAATTCGTTCTGTGGGTGTATGGTGTAAACAGTCCAACACGCAGGATAATGGAGAATGAAGGTTTATTCACTAATATGCAGGAAAACACGTAACACAGGTAACAGGAAACTATAGATCTTGCACAGATTAGTAACGTAAACAGACAACAATTCAGAGGTAATAACAGTTCAGAACTTTGAGATTTAGCAACACAAACAGTCGGCAAATCACTAATAACGACAATAACAACACTTTCAATAGCGCTCAGCTCACCAGCTTTCTAGCTCGCACTGCAGACGAAACTCTAAAGTTGTTCCAATCGATCAACTCACACTGCTCCTTGATCCAAGACCGGCCCTTATATACTCTCCCCGACAGGCCGTGACGTCACATGGAGTTTTTTCGGATATTCAAGCGTATTTTCTTTCCTAATAGAGATATCGAGAAAAGGGTCGCATTTTCTGGAATTACGGTTAAACTCTGTATTACTCTTAACATGTTTGCTTAATCGTTCATCACTTATTTTTTTAATAACACCTTGTGTTGCTTTCTAACACTCTAATTTACTTCGAAAATTTTCATTAATATAAATAGAAAAAAATTCGAATACAGTTTGGAGATTGGCAATGCTCATTTGTCAACAGAGCCTTCTCACACAAAACGTCCGTCTGATATGTTCTTTATTTGTGTTATGTGAATTTACTCCATTGAATTCTTATAAGCTTTTTCTAAGCAGAGCTTATAGAAAAATTATCCGAACGCTGTTCATTACTCTGAAACTAACTACCGCACGTTAAAACCAAATATGCCTATTGTCTTAGAAAATACAAAAAGATTAAGAACAAAAACACAAAAAGCTTAACATTAAAAACACAAAAAGTTTAAGAGCAAAAACACAGAACGCAAAAGCTCAAAGAGCAGAAACGCAAAAAACAGGAGAATGGACCGTGTCCCGTTAAAAAGTAAACTAAGCATTTGTTGTGGACCAGTAATTTTTTTATTTACGCAGGGCACGAAACTCCTGGCCCTCTTCCCCGAATCTGAGTCATAATTTCCCTAGTTATATTGCCAATCTTTCATTAGATTTTTCGTAATTTTGGATTTAACACATGAGAGTGGGGTTTGGACATTCATATTCTCGCCATCAATTGTGGCCAATTTTGCATGGTGATCGGCGAGCTCATTACCCGTGTCGCCGACATGTGCTTTGACCCAGGTGAGCCCAACCGAGTTAACAGCCAAATGTAAATTCCTTTTTGCCTCTATTACAAATGCAAGACCTTGGCCTGGTATTCCGCAAAGCCTCAATCGAGGATTGACTGTCGGTATATATATTAATTTTGAAGCAGTTCTCTTGGGCCCAGCGGACAGAGAAATTAATCGCCGCCAGCTCGACCTGGAAAACGGTATTATTCTTGCTCAGTTTGAATTTAAAAATTTTAAAGGGATGTTCATTTTTGAGAATGCACACCGAAAGCCCACAACCGTCTCCCATCCTAGATCCATCCGTGTACGCCTCGAATTGACTATTTGCAATTTGAGGTTTAATGTCAATAATTCTGAACTCAATTGGGACACTGGACAATTTAACAAAATGATCAAGTTCACCGACATCCAGAACACGACCGGCAAACCCAGACCTGAAATTTTTGAAATTCTGCTTTGGCAGTAAGGTAGAGTGGAGGAATTTCTGCCAGGACGCCCAGTACTTGCGTAGAGGTGGACCTATACAATTTCATGAATTTTAAGAGAAACATTCTTTGGATGGTTGTTAAACGCTAAATGTTTTCAGCATTTAATAATGCACCCCAGATACCGGCGCTATAGAGCAGGGCTTTTTCAACAAACACAAAATACCATATTTTTAAAATATATTTGTCTATACTAAAATCAAATTGAACGATACGGTTAAAATTTTTGTGTAAGCTTAAATATTTTTGAGTGTAAAGTCATAATATGCGCGGTCCATGCCAACCTGCTATATCAATATTAATACCTAAGTATTTCAGGCTGTTACTAATTTTATTCCTTTATTGTTGATTTTGAAATAGGGAGATCTGTTAAAAACGACTTGACCCGTCCTCTGGCGATTTAAGTTTTGTTTCCATCTCATAGCCATTGCCTAGAACTTGTCGGCCGACAATTTCAATCTTAAAGAAGTCAGGTTTTCCACAATCTTCTTCAATATTTCATTAGTGTTTGTTTCCAACTCACGTCTTGTTCTGTCAGTGGAAGCAAGCGCCAGGTCACCTGCGAACGCTTGTACTAGAAAATTTTCGCTATTTAAATTCAATATTGGATTAATGTAAATTTTCCAGATACACGAAGAGATAACAGATCCCTGAGGACAACCCATGGTGCAAACTCTCTCAATCCTGGTTAGGCCATCGTTGGAAACAAGTTTCCTGTCAACCAAATAACGAAATATAAAGTTTCTAAAACAATTGGCAATGCCATAAAAGTGAAGTGTCCTAAAAAGAACCGACCAGTGTAAGCTGTCAAAGGCCGATTTAATATCAAGAGAGACTAAAGCAATATGCTGGGTCTACTCTGTTTTCCTTTAATCTTGTTACTATGTTGTTAATAGTCATTTCACAGCTTTTCCCCTCCCTAAATACAAATTGATTGTCGTGAATGATATTGAGCTCGACAAGACTTGCAAGAATCTTGCCGATTGTCGGGAGGAGACAGACCGGTCGGTAGGCATTACACAGCTCAGGATTTTTGCCATATTTTTGTAGGAAAACTACCTTGGCATTTCTAAGCGATCTTGGGAAGTAATTAAATCTAAAACATAAATTAAAAATTGCAGTTAAAAATTTAGGATTAAAACCAAAAATGTGTGTCCGAATTCTATAATCCAGACCATGGGCTTTTCCTTCCTTAAGATTGTTAATAACAAGACCTACTTCTTTTTCAGTGAACTCTTGGAAATGTTCCGGAATATAATTTTCCATTAAAAAGATAGTTAACCAAAGAAAAAAGTGTTCCAGAAGCGTTTCAACTTTCACCCTCATGGGGGCATCTGATTTGTCATTTTGTTTCTCCAGAATTTCTGCCACCTTTTTACTTTTTCCAAAAGCCATCTTAAAAATAGATCCAAAAGTTTCTGTGTAGTTCTTGCAAAAAAGTTCTCAACTTTCTCTTTTGGCAATCAAGAGCTGTTTCTCATAATTGGCCCTTGATCTATTAAAATATTGAGAATAAGACTGAAGCTCTACTGCTTGTTGTTGCCAATAGAATACAGACTGAAATTTTATTAAATCAATTTACAACATATAGATGAGTGCTGATAAAAAAATAAAAATAAATTGATGTTTTTAACTAGAGGCTGCATCTTTTTAGCTTTGTTTGTACGCTTGAGAATACCATATTTTATTTTAAAATATTGAAGGAAATTCCTTATCCATATAATTATTTATTAAAATTCACCTGTATTTGACATTATAAAATTTCATCAAGGAATTTTTTTTTTTCTGAAATAAAGCCCAGTGTTGTCAGTTGGTAACAAACTGTTTTTTAGCCATAAACCACACTTAAAACAAAATAGGATTTTTTAAAGTATTTTTCCCATATTTTATTCAATAAATGAAAGTCAAAAATCATTTTTAAAAAAATTGAGCTTTTAAGGATTAATGGCAATATCGCGCCATTTAATGTCAATATACAATTGCAGCTTCTCTAGATTGAGTTAGTTTAAATGTACAGAAGAAACTTTTATTTGAAAGTTTAGTTTAGTTTGAAGCAACACGAAGGCTATTTTGGGACGTAATTTTGAACCGCTGTCAGATACCGAGGATGACACCAGACCCTCTCCAAACTTTCGCACCGCACCAGCGGGAGGACGTTTGACCCTCTACGTATGATTTAGCGTGCAACATGCTCACTACACGACGGATCTTCGGAGGACTTGGGTTTCGAAACTGGAACCCTCTGGCTCCGAGGTCGACATCTTAGCACTAGGCCACCGCGGCCTTTTTAATTCAAAGAGACGATTCAGTAATTATTAGACTGAAATTTATGTTTGTTAATAATGCAACAATTTTTTCGCTTTATCTGTAGATATAATCAGCCAATAACAATAACTGTGTACTTAAATTTAAAGAAATATTTTACAATTCTCTGAAATTTTTAAGTTTATATCTAAAAAATTGGTGAATAGAAATGTAGAAAAATTTTGGTCTCAATCGATTAAGCAAAAACTAAAATACTGCTATGCAATATTAAAGCCATTTGCATTCAGTAGCTTCGAATCAAGTTTTCGGAACACTGTAATTTTCACCGTTCTGGTGTAGAGAGGTGGAAGTCTCAAAATATCATTTAATTAAGCTCGGAGGAAAATACCCGTAAAAAGAAACAGAAAATAAATTTTCTTACTTTCTATCAATAATTAGGAACTATTCTAACACTTCTTTTTAAAAATAATTTTCATGCAAAATGCAGAGAATCGAACAATAGATTTGGCAAATAAATTCGATGATTTAAGGTTTGAAGCAAATCTTCATCAAGCAAAATATATAAGAAAAAATGAGAAGTGATTAAGATTCCTATAAGTTTTGTGATATACTTGAATTATTAATGAAAATAATGAAACAAAATTTGAGTTTAAAAAAAAAATCGGGCTAATAAAAAGGGAATGTATAGTTTTGTGTGAATGAATTAAAATAGAAAAGAATACATTAAAATAAAAATATGAACAAATTGACTACGTAGAATTAGCTTTAATACAATTTCATTTGTAAACATTAAGGAAGATGTTAAGTGTTTAAATCCTGCAATTTGTCTACGATTTTTATTAGTAAATATATTTAATTAAAAACAGTTTTTCAGAGCACACTTTTAATGTAACAGCAGAAATTTCTTTATTTTAATTATTTTCTATCTTTTGATATTGGGATTTATTTTTTCTCAAATACTCTCATTGGTACGGAATAAAAATGTAATTAAATTAATGGTTAAGTGATAATTAAGTTCTGAAAATATTAAAACAATATATTTTCATCGGGAATATGCAAGTGTACAAAATTTCAAACCTCCAGCACATGAAGAAGAGAGTGAAAAATCGGTTACAAAATTCTATCTGTACCAACAGTAAACAAGTCAAATAAAATAGAAGTGTTTAAAAATATGTTGAATGCAGATTTCACAATAAATATTGCAACTGATTTTAATTTTTGTTTGCTTTAAACTTCAGCATCAAAATTGCTGCTGTTATGAAATTTCTATTTGGGAAAAAGCATAAATGTAAATATTAGACTTTTTGAAATTCAATTCAGCTTCTTGGAATATCTAGGAAAAAAAACATTTTGTTCAATAAAAACATTTGAAAGGTTTTTAATGAAGCACTTAAAGATTGCGATAAAAATGACTTGGAAAAAACAACTCAGATAATTTTACTCAGAATCATATTATTGCCTATCAAGAATTTTCAGATGGATCGAAACGAATACTAATGTAAAGTGAGGAAGATAAGAGATTGAATTACGAAATTGAATCGTTTTCTTTCAAATGATCTTTCCTTCTTTCTTCATTCTTTTGCAATTACGATTTGTTTTGGACTATCATCTGCTTCTAGGCGCATGTCTAAATATCGTCTTATAATTTAAGCGGCAACGGCAACGAAGTGTAAGTTACAGAGTACCGAGTCGATCGAACACTTTATATAATTTAAAGAGAAGCATCTTTATACTGCCTTCGAGAGAAGTGAAAATTAATCGTTTGCATTTGAGTTCAAGTGTATAAGTTTTTTAATTGAAATTTTTAAAAAAATGTAGCTGATAAAAGTTAAGATTTCAGGGGTAAGTAATGCTTTCTGAATTTACTTTTTTGATAATTTTAAATTTAACCCGGTTAACAGGCTGGTATGCACAGAGGCGTATCAAAGACAGGGCGCAGTAGGCCTACGCCATAGATCCCCGGCCGAAAGGGGTCCCCGAGAAATGCAAAGTTAAAAAAAAATATTTATCTTATTTTTATCATTCATACTTTATTATGTTTTAATATTTAGTATTAAATTAACTCTCTTTTTGAGCTTTATGACTCATTAATTGATGTGTAAAAAATAATTGTTATTTGTTCAATAGTAATGCATGAAGTAATTTTGCTAATAAAGAGCCAACTACATCTCCTATCATGCAATGGATCATTAAATTTTTTCGGTAATATTAATGTCTGCGTATTTAAGATATGAAAATAAAATTGCTGAATTCACAATGTCATAATTATTAACAAAGATTAATGAAACTAATTATAAAAATTAAGTAATATAATAATAATTATTCGCAAAAATATAATTATAAAGATTAAAAGAACTCAAAATTATACTATTTTAAAATGTAATGGTCAAAAAGTCGAAATGTAAAAGTACTTGTGTGTAATGTTTTGGAGGGTCGGCAAGAAATTTTGTACCATGGCTCCCCAACAATCTTAATCCACCCCTAGGTATGCATATGGCAGATGTATTGAAAACATGAAAAAACCACTGCTAAGTAGCAAATAAGCACTGAAAAAATATTTTTATGTATATTATGTTATTAATATGCGTATTATTTCTGTTGTCTAAATCCTTTTTTCTCAACTAATACAAATCATACAGCGAAGAATAAGATATCAGTAGATAGGATTTTTTTTCTTCCGAATTTTGATTTATAGTATATTGACCGGGGAGTTTAAAGCGAAAAAAAAAAGGTGAAATTTTATTGCTTTAATCATTTCATTTAGAGTCCAGTTTGACTATCCCAAGTTTCCCCTCTCCGACGAGGTGAGTTTCGGATGCTAAGGGAAAAAAAATGAATTGAAGTCTTATGTCAGTTTCCTAGATTACTCGAACACTACACATTCAATCCTAAACAGAGCCAGATTTCTCATAGGACCATTCTAGGCCATGGCATAGGGCGCAACCGTCAGGGGGCGCACATACAGAAGAAATAACAACAAAATGCTTACAAATTTTTCAGTATTATTTTGAAAAGGCCATATAAAAAGTTTTTTTTTCTAAATTTACGTTCGTTACATTAAATATATTGAGCGATAGATTTTTTTTGTCTTCTGTGGACCCTTGCACTCCTTTGCATTGAAACAGATTTAATACCTCCAGCGCGGGAAATGAAACGAAACTGGAGTTTAAGAAAAGCTATTTTGGAATATATTAATATAGTACTAAGATTTTAAAATATATCATATTAGAATTCAAAGTGAAATTAAGTGAGATTATTACACACACACACACATATATATATATGTGTGTGTGTGTAATAATCTCACTTAATTTCACTTTAAATTCTAATATTATATATTTTAAAATCTTAATTCAATACTAATGTACTCCAAAATCACTTTTTTAAAACTCCAGTTTCGTTTTTTTCCGGGGTGGAAGGTATATTAAATCATGCATTTTGGCATATTTATTATTAAAAGTTAAATCGCTTTCACGCGCCCACAGAAAACCAGACTCGGCGATTTGTTGGCGTCAGACTTTTCCCTAAAACACCTACGTAATTTGCTAAAAATAGCTAATAGTCCCTTCACTTTGATCACGTGTCTATATGTTAACCACCTATCTGAGAGATCGCAGGGATTTTGACTTGAAACTTTCATACAAGATGTACGTATATTCCGCCACTCTCATATCTTTAAATAAATGAAAAATAGTTATTTACTCGGCCTGTTCATTATTTAATGACTACACCAACAAAATTATTATTGCATATATATAATCAATTTTTCACAATCAGGTTTTTACGAATGTGCAGAAAACTATAGGGATTCTTCAAATTTTATGAAAAATATACATGCATAATACTTGGCAAAAGTAAGTAAATGCATTTTACATGCATTTTCAAAGACACCAGCTTTGCATATCACTATTAATCCTAAAAAAAATTCAATAGATAACAATCAAATATTAAAAACTTTAATTTGCAGATAATTTAGCTAAATTGATACCTAAAACACTTGTTAAACAGTATTATTATTAATATGCACAAAATTCATGACTTTCGGCATTAAGATAATATAATTAAATCCGTAACAAATCTGAAATATTAATAGAAGCACTTCAACAAAGAAAGTTTTTAAAAAAATAAATTAGTCATATTTTGCTATTTCTAAATAAGTCTCATTTTGAAAGTTTTAATATTATATTAAATGGCATTCAGAATTTAGTTACACCTGTTTAAAGATGAACTCACGATGTATGCACACAAGGACACTGCTTTATATCATTCTATGCTGTGAGCAAAAATCATCACTAATCCTGGCTCTAACACCATATCATCATTCATATGACGATTATCAATTGCCATAACAACAACAGCTTCTCTTCCAGGAATTCTTTTACAAACATAATCTTTATAGTATCTTCTATTTGTCTGACGAGTTTCCAATGTGCTCAATCCTGAAGGCCATCGTCTTTCATGAGCATTTCCCATTAGTTCAGCAGTTAGATGTGACGGGCAACCACTTTCCGTTAGAGCTCTTCTCACAATTTCTTGGAGCGCAGATTCTGGATTGGATATCATGGCTCCCCAATGTCTAACTCTAGCTCTCTGCAAGGAATTGAGCCACCTTATTGTTTCATCTTCTTCCAATAACTCCAAAACCGTTGGAACATAAGGATTTACTCCCGCGGCACCTATGTTCTCCTGGATACAAGACTTTAGCAAACCGATATCTTTTCGTATTTCGTTTATTGCAAGCAGTATGCCATTGATTCCTCGCTGCTGGCGTTGAAGCATCAGGCTGACCTCTCGGATACAATTATGATCCTCTAATTCATCTTTAGGAACGATTAGTCGACAACGTTCACATGGTACAGGTCTATTAGGATTATGTGCACATCCTTGATGATGAATTTCCAAGCGCTCTAATTTGACTACTGCTGTGCACCCCAAACTTGTATTATCACACGTAATCAACAGGCGAGATAGCAGATTTCGCAATATGCGAGGAACTGGTTTGAGCTCATTTCGAGTAATAGGCCCTCTGTCTATTGGACAAGAAAATTGTCTTGAAAGCCATTCATTGATGCATGTTTTACAAAATACATGTTCACATATAGGGGCTTGCAAAGGGTCTTCCAAAACACCAGAACATATAGGGCAGATTAACTCTTCATCAACTTCTCCTTGGAAACGAGCAATATCGTATCCCATTTTACTGCAGAAACTGACACTCAGTAGCGTTTTCAAAGAAAGACACTAAAAATCCAGGAAATAAACGTTTCACATCATTAGAAAGTTGTTTAACAAGATGTGTAGAATATTTAATTCAGTGCGTTAAATATATAATGCATATTATTGTCTATCAGTAAAAATAATCCTTAGCATGACAATTTCACTAGAGAATGAAATAAAGCAAATTATTGCCATCAGGAGAATGAGAAATGAAATAAAAATAAATCAAAAAGTGTAACTTTTATTTTTGTCCATTCGCAAGAAAGTTATTAAATATTTTGCATAACTCTTATAATAAGAGCAAAAGATTGAAATCCTTTCTTAATGTGCACGCGCACAATATATCCAAATGCTTTCTTTCTTCTTACCGTATCCATAAAACATTACGATCAACCAAGAAATAAATGATGTTAAACATTATCAAAATAGAAAGTACCTTAAAAGTTTTTGAATTTTATTCATATGAATGATTTTGATAATATCATAGGCTGTAATTATAAACTCAAGAAAATAATTTACATAGCATTTTTTAGCTCTTGATTATAGCTATGTTTTTGTGTGCAGAGTTTTGTGTACAGTTTTTGTTAATAATAATCGTTGCCAAACTTTAATACCTTTCCCGAGCAACTGTCTTTTTGTCTCGAGTAATAAATTGAAAATTCTACCTATTGTCTCCTACTTCAAGCTGTTTTTCAACTAATAAAATACTAAAATAATCTACGCATATACAGTGTTAAAATAATCCTAACCCCATTTTTATAATTTCAAAATGAATTTCAAATAAAATCAGTAATATTCGTCGCAAGCGCTCCATATAATAATAGAGCTAACAGGGAGCACATGACAAAAATTCAGGAAATAAAATAATACTCTCTTTGCAGGGCTTGATTATCAAATAGACAAAGTAAGAAACTGCCTAGGGGACTCGCAACTTTAGGGGCAGCTAGCAACTTTGGGGGGGGTTCTGAGATCTTAATATCTTTTCTGGTACTTTTAGGGTAATTTAATTTTCATGCTTTCATTTAATTTACAAGGGCAGTGCACTCAAACTCCTTGAAATTAAAATTAAGTATCGTTTAAATTTCAGAACATTAATCTAAAAACATTCCCAATTAATTACCTTTTGCAAATTTTAGATTATGCTGTTTTATGATTCTAAGAAAATACGTTGTTTTATAATTTAAAAAAATGTCTGATCCTATAATTAAATAGTATTTGGAATTTGTTAAAAAGAGTATTGTAATTTTTTACTCACTTGGTTAACATTACTTTTAAATTTCATTTTCGATTCTTTTTATATGTGAGATACAGAAACCAACTCTCTTGAAAGTAGCCCTCGATTAAATTTTTTGTCACTTCAGTTTGTCAAAATTTAATACTTAAAACCGCTTATCTCTATATTTAAAATAATTGACAAAACCAATCCCAACCACTGGACCGATTTCGATAATTTTTATTTCATATGGAAGCTTATGGCCCCTAAATACGTTAGCAATGGTCGCCTGCCACCCACCACCTAAAATTTTTGAGATATATCGCAAAATAACACTTTCGCACAGTCCCTCAAACTCTACAACCGCCAATTCATTTCACCAAGTTGCAAGCATAAATACAGGCAATTAATATTATGGGCGAACAGCTTGGCGGCTAGTTATGCATTGATTTCGAAATGCATGGAAGCATACAAAACTGAACTCATTCATATTTTAATGCGTATTAAGTCTATTAATTAAATATAAAGGTGGAGCTTTATTTCTTTGACACTAATTCCTAATTGTAAAATATTGCTGAAGGGAGATGAACGTTTATTTCCAAACTGTCTTTTTCCATACTGGGCGAACGGTAATTGCTATTTCCGTTTGCATTGCTTCATTTACCCTCTTTATTGTTTACACAAGAAATAAGAAAACTTTCGTACCGCTTAACAAACTTGTTCTAGAAACGATAAAAGAAAAAAAAAAAAAAAAAAAAAAATCGAGTACGGGGACATAATTTACCGTTTCAATTAGGAAACGAGGCAGATGCACTTAAATATTTTAAAGATCAATGATCAACTAGCTAAATCTAGTTCGTCCAAATTTGGCTTTGTCCTTCTTATCAATTCAATAGAAAAAGTCAAATTGGATGACTTAAGTTGCACTGAGGGAGTACAGTTTAATGAATGGAAATCGTTCGAAACTTACCGACATGTAGTGAATTTTGGTAACAATATTTTCTATCCAAATACTCTACAGTAAAAGTCTAATATAATGAGACATCTGGATTGGAGTGTTCCAGGTTCGAAACCCGATTCCATTGGAAATATGTCGTGTACGTGGGCCTGTTGCACGTTAAATCATAATAGGGAGTCAAACGCCATCCCGTTGGTATGGCGCGGAAGCTTGCAGGAGGGTGTCCTCCTCGTCATTTAACCGAGTTTCAAAATTATGAGGTACGTCCCCAAATAGCCCTCAGGAATCAAAACTGGTATAGGGTGATTCTTTCATTGACATTTGCATTTAACCAATAGAGAACTATTCACTCTATTATATTGTTTAGGCATGGAAGTAAATACTATTCATACATAAAAACCAAGTTCAAGTTCTTATCAATATACTTGGCGACAAAACGCAGGATCGCAAAAATACTAGAATTTTCTCGATATCTCTATTAGGGGCTGAGATCCGGATTCTCCAGATGATTCTATGTGACGTCACGCCTGTCGGGAAAACTATAAATAGCACCGTGCTCGGATCACCAGGGAGAGTGTTTGATCGACTGGGATCGTCTTTGGAGTTGTATCCGCAATACGAGTTAGTAAGCTAGACGCCTTGCGGTACTGAAAGTGATGTTACTGTTATTAATTAGTGATTTTCTGTTTGTTTGTGTTGCGAATTTGTGCAAGTGCTGTTTTTCTTGTTACCTGTGTTTTCCGGAGTATTCGTGAATAAAGCGTCTTTCTCTTTTATCCTGTTTGTCGGACTGTTTTCACCGTACACCCACAGGACGATTTTCGTAAAAGAAATTTAACACTGTATCCCACTTATGATACCAATTGTTACGAAAATCGTCCTGTGGGTGCACGGAGAAAACAGTAAAACAAGCAGGATGACGGAGATAGACGCTTTATTCACAAATACTCCGGAAAATACGAAGAACATGTAACAGGAAAAACAGCACTAGCACAAATTAGCAACACAAACAAACAGCAATTCACTAATTACTAACAGTAACAGCACTTTCAGTACCGCAAGGTGTCTACCAGCTTACTAGCTCGCACTGCGTAAACAACTACAAAGACGATCCCAGTCGCTCAAATACTCTCCTTGATGATTCGAGTAAGGTGCTATTCATAGTCTCCCCGACAGGCCGTGACGTCACATGGAATCATCTGTAGAAATCCGGATCTCGACCCCCTAATAGAGATATCGAGAAAATTCTAGTATTTTTGAGATCCTACATTTAGTCGCCAAGGTCGGGGGTCAATGGCTCCATTACTCTGGTATCCCCATACATACCTCAGTAGAACTCTCTTCCCAACCATAAGAATAACATTCCTGGGAAGCGACTTTCCATGTTCGTAACAGTATGCTTTCGCCACCTTATCATCTTCCTGCCAAACTAATAAAATTATATAACAAAGATAAAGAAATGAAGCTAAAAAATTAGTGAAGAATTTAACATATGTAATTTTATATCGTTTTAGGTTTTCAGTCAAATATGGAGAAGAAGTCGGCTGGATTTCACAATACTAACCAGTTAAATTTTCGATCTGTGTGTGATTGTGATAATGTTTCTGAAAAACCACCAACAAATTTCAATAAAAGAAGAAAAGTTTCTTTTTCAAAGATCAACCCATTTACAAATTTGGAGTCACTGAACAAAACTGAGAACTTGCAAGAACATGACAACTGCATAAAAAATTCACCAAAATTAAAAGAGAAGAAAAATTCAGTCAGGAAGTTTTCAAGGTATGTAAGAAAAACTAAATTTCAGTTCATACAGGATGAAGCTTCGTTACTTTGTAAAACTAAATACAGCCGGTATTAATTATTAGCCGTTGCACATGCATTGCAATAGACCTTGAAAAATCCCACGAAGTAGACGTATCAGTGGATTGTCCCTTTGGAGTTTTGATGAGTGTTATGGATTTTTCTTCATTTTTGAATCGTTTTTCTTAATTTTTAATGATGACTTTCTTGACATCCTGTCTTCTTTTTCCTTCCTTGTCCATCATAATTTTCATACAGGGTGCCCACTTAAATCCTTTACACCACCCCTTTAACTTCAGAAAGACGGCAGCTATAGTCATGAAATTGGTATCTAGGTATAGTAAAACGTCTATGCGATGAGACCGCTTACAGCACTACCTGACAGAAAACTCCGAAGTTAGAGTTCCTATCTCGAAAATGGACAAGATAAGGGAAAATTTCAATTACAGAGTTGTAGAGCGTTATCGATTTAGTACAAAAAGACACCTTATACACATTAATAACAAAAACGAAACGCCTAAAATTCATATTCGCTTGTTTACATTTTCCGAAATTGTGACGTCACAAGACATGGACAAAAGGAGAAAATGTTATTTTTCGGAGGAAAAAAACAACCCAATATACTTTTCCTTGTGGGAATTACTCAAACAGCAGGTGTATGCAACCTTTCTGCCAGCATTGCAGGACTTTCAACGATGCCACTACTGTTGCTTGTGCTATCACACCAACCAATATGCTAAAAAGTGAAATTCAAACAAGGTCCCAAATCTGTATTGTAGAAGGCAGAGAGCAGTTTGAAGATCGAAAATAAAGTTATCTCGTGATAACTAGTTGTCTTTTCTCTTTTTAACGCGTTTTGTGACATCACAGTTTTCTGAAATCGCCAACAAACAAATGTTCCTTTTGTTCTTAATGTTTAGTGCACAAGGTGTCTTTTACTAAATCGATAACATTCTACAACTTCGTAATTGACATTTTCCCCTATCTTGTACCGTTTTCGAGATGGGAACGCTAACTCCGGAGTTTGCCACCAGGTGGCGCTGTAAGAGGTCTCATTGCGTGGTGCATAGCTATTTTAATATACCCAGTCATCACTTTCATGACTATAACTGCGGTCGTTCAGAAGTTAAGGGTGTGTGTAAGGGAGTTAAGGGGGCACCCTGTATATTTCGGTGTTCTAGGGAAACAAACATTTTTTAGCATGTGCTAAATGTGCAGAAAACACTGGCTGCCCAAACATTATCTTTATGTGTTTGTTTTGATGTATTGCTTTTCTTCCAAAAACTAGTGTGTTATGCAATTCAGAGCTGTCATATATGCATATACAATTTTGGAATAACCATACTTCACTTTTTTCAGACGAAGAAATCTTAGTTATAAGGAAAGAAAATCCAAGAGACTGATGAGCAACGAGAGAGAAAGAGAGCGAAACCGTTACCTGACTGATGCTTTCAAGTCACTACAACGAGTCATCCCTTACGAAGAGAGGTTGAGGGAGCTTTCCAAAATCGAAACTCTGATTTTCGCTAAAAATTATATCAAGAGTCTCACAAACACTATTCTCAGAATGAATGGGCTGCCAATTTTCTACCATCTCCCAGCACAAGATGAAGAGAAGAGTATCTGCTTAACAAAGGCAATCAAATGCATAACAAGTGCAAACAAAATATCTAAGTTAAATGCCCAATCGTAGTTTTCAACAGTGAATGTCAAGTGGTTGCATTGAAAAAAAAAAAAAAAAACCCTCTAAAACAAAATGGGCAGATCAAAATCGTATGGTGTTCAAAAAACAACATATTTCCCCCCTAAAAGAGGGCAAATTTTGACTTCCTGTAACCGAACAGTGCAGTTGTTGTATCAATGCACAAAAAGAGTGAATGAAAAAAATGAATCTGCTGTATTTATATTAGTTGTGGAGTATAACATATTAGATGTCCTCCCTTTCCAATGTTTTAAGAAGCAAGAGTTCTCTTTCACTGGATCTAACCCTGTCAAAACGACTAAAAATTCAATGTCTCCCCAACCAAGAAAATGTTGCTCGAATTGGATACCAGTCGAATCTTAGTGCCTAAGAACTTCTACTCAGATCGAATGCATAAGAAAATAATAAGAATCCAACAGGAACAGCAGTTTCAACAAGTAGTACGTCTGCATCCCACTTCCTGTTACATTTGCTTCTTTCAGAAACTTTCTTACGAGGACAATGAAGCACGCTTGTTGTTTGCATTCACTAAAAATTTTTCCTTGAGAAGTTTCTGGACATGTGGCTTCATTGCAGCTGATCTCATGTAATGAATGTCAGTTTGCTCATCAAATGCGTTCTGCACTTTTGGCGTCCTTCAAAGCAGAAGAAAATTCACCAAACACTACATTTACGTTTAGCCATAATGTGCTTGTATGTCAGATAAGATTAGCAATGTCAAGATAAGCTTAACAATGTTCTCAAAATTTATGTTCTGCTGCCAAACAACTTTGTGAAGTAAGTGGTCTCCATCCACCACTGCGAAGTCATTTTTCCTGGACAGCATCAACTTTAGTTGGTGTGAATGCTGGAAATTACGATAATTTAGTCCTCCTTCGCATTCCCTCTTCACAAAACAGTCACATAGGGAAATGTGACAATTCAAACATTTTCATTTGACTGCTTGGATGGACAAATTCTGTGGAAGAAAGTTAGTGAATCCCCAGTATTTTTTTTTCTTTCCCAATCTTAGCACTGTTGTTAACAGAATCAAGTGTGATAATTTTATCTTTATGTTTGAATTTAATGTTTCTGAAGTTACCATCAACACTTCTGGAGATTCCTTTGCAACCAAGTTCACGAGATAGGTGGCAATTAACATTCGCCTTTCCTACTACACCACTCCTTACTGACATTAGCACATCATTTGTGGAGAATGGTATGTGTCAAGAAAACCCACTGCAGAATCATTCCATGATCTCAATCGTCTCAAGAAATACGAGAAGAGTCTGATATGATATTACAATATTTTCAACTTCTTCACAGATATTATGAAGATGGATCCTCTTAAGGTAGAATGAGACCACTTTCTGTAATCTCACGACCTCCCAGTAATCCGTCAGAGCTTTCCATCACTTTCATGAGAGTTTGTTCTATGGTCTGGTCAGACCAAATACCAGACCAGAACTGTCCGGACGCACACCTGATTGTAACATATCCATCTTCCATGAATTTCTAGTATTCAATCGGATCAATCTGCGTTTCAAATTCAGCATGTCTTGTATATATAGATGGGTGCACTTTGTATAGATAAAATGTTCTGCTACATGGAACAAGGACAACATCTGTTGAATGGTTCCAATACAAAGATCCCAGCTTCCTGATCTTTCAGCTTCAATAAAATGTTTTATTAAAATGGCACTGTACATACAACTTGGCCCATGACGTTCCAGTTTCTTTATAGCTTCTTTGAATTTTAAAATGAAGATTGGAACATCATTTTCATCAGTTTTGATTCCGAGAAGCAGCATCTTTTGAAAAGTGTCTTGGTTGCAGAGAAGGCAGGTGATTATGAACACAACATCGAGTTTGAACAACCGCTTATCTTAAATAAAACTTTTTTTGATTGTCTAAAAACTACAGTTCAAATTTTAACATTTGTTATAAAAACTTGGAACATGTTTTAAGACTATTTTTATAGCTTTATGTGTTGTAATAAATTTAAAATTGTAATGATAATAAATGTCAAATAAATAAAACTTACGATAATTCTGTTTGAGTAGATAATTTTTAAACCCTTTCCCTGAACAACTGCATACCTGGAAAAATTGATCGCATAAATGGCCTATTGCGCTTTATTTATAGTGCATTTACTCACCTTTAAAATTGTTATGTATGAGATTTGCTCTAAACATCTTAGTTCAGGAGATACTTAACAAAAATCGACAAGAAATCACCATCTTTGCAACTGCATGAGAAATTCGTGATTTTTTGAAAGCCTATATCTCAGTCATTTTTTAAGGTACAGAGCTAGTTTTGGACTCAAATGGTATCAAATTTGCTGTAGTTTAAATATGAAATTAAATTTTTATTGTAAACCAACCAAAGAAAAAAAAATTGAAGTTTCTTTAACACCTGGTTGCGTACAGTCTAAAACTTGGGATTCTAGAGTACAAGCCCAGTACTAACAACATATCCAAAAAACACCAACTCAATCTTTTGCACAGCAAATCTTTTTTGCTTTCTGATGATTTTACTGGATTATGAATATTATCATATTACAAAAATATGAGTGACTAAAGCAGTACTTTTAAGGGCCGTCAGGATATAATGGCGGAAAAAAATACACATTAACTACAACTGTCACAAAATGGTTTACCTGCATAAAACAAAATTGGAAAAAAAAAGTAATTTCTAAAACTTGAGATCCAAGATGCATCATAAGTAACAAGATTTTTCAACTGTAGTTTCTAACCCCAAATTGGATAGCTCAAAAAAATATTGGGGTCACAAAGATTCTAACAAGGCTTTTGATTTCCATATTCTTCAGCATTCAAAAGCAAAAATAGCTAATAAAATCATCTTGGGTTCAAAGATTCCATTAAATTTTTCCAAATAATTACTTTTCAATGAATTCTCTTTTAGCCATCATTAATTAATTTTATTATTCATTCCAAAACTTCAGGATCACAGCATATTTTTCCGATGGAAATTTGCTGTCAAATTTTTTCCATTCAAAATGGAGTCACTATTGAACAAAAATTTCTGTACACTGGTGTCCAAAAATAATGAAGATGCTACAAAATTGGAGTTAATATGGATACTATGGTTTACAATCAGTTTCTGAGAATTGTGGGAAATATTATGGTAGAAACTCACATTTTACAGTGAAGATTAGGTCACAAGAGCAATTGTGGGGGTGTGAGGGCATCAGAAGGGGATGAAGGTGAAAATGGAATTTGACCCATCCTGTTTCCGGACCTGCCAACCTCCAGGCTTGAAAAAGATGGAGACATTTACAATTACACATACACAATCACAAATACGAAGCAGGGCCAACATTTACTTAACTCATGTACAAATAAGGTGGAGGGGGTCTAATGAGACAATATTTTATTTTGGCTATATTTTTCACAAAATTTTATTTTTTTACAAAATGAATGAAAATATATTGATTTTTGAAAATTGCTTAGCTGGGTTTTGAAATAATCTGAACAGTTTTTTTAAAAGACACTTTTTTTAGTCCTCACTCTTCCATACATATTTTATATCTAGACAGTATTACCAATATAAATTATTGATTGATCTATATTTTTTTGTACTTCAGAGTTTTAATTCATGGATTTACATTTCTTCATATATATATTTCTTGATTATAGTCTTTTTCATATTTACAAATGACATATTTACAGTTGAGTTCTACTTACAAATAAGTCCTATTTACAAATTACATGATAATGTACTTTTACTCCTTTAAAGAAGTTTTTGCCAGAAGTAATTGAAAAATCCCACATGCAAATGTTACAAAATGCATATGATTTATCTTTTTTTGAAGTAATAATAAACGAATATTCCTCGGAATAGGCCTTGGTAAATTCAGTCTGGTATTTCTTTTTAGATTCTTTCGATGATATCAGATCTGGACTGGGGGAAAAGAAATGCAAGGACAAAAGAAATTTAAAAAATATTTCGGCGATAACCCTAACAAGACAAGACCGGCAGAAGAGACTAATTCTCCCGTTTCCTCTCTAGTGCGCAAAACAGTCAAAGCAGCGCATGCGCCGAAAACCAATGCCAGTAGTCACTAGTCAACAAGAATGGACATGATAATGTGGCAAAGAGCTAATTAAGAACCAGTAGCGGAATGACATAACACGTTCAAAATTTGAGAATGTGGTCGTGGCAGGCGCTGTATTTTTCTTTCGCCCCTTACTGCTTTTTTTAAAAAAAAATTATTATTACTATTTATTTGCCCTGATTTCTTGAAAATACTAAAAAGCAGGAGGAAATTGGTGAGAATCGGGAGAAATTGTTAAAAAGCTGGAGACTCCCGCCAAAAGCGGGAAAGTTGGAAGGTCTATGTTTCACAGAAAGCTGATAATGAGATGTAGCTTTCATCAATGAATATATTTGATGTGTATAACATTTACATGCATTTTTGTAAACACAGCACAACTATTCGGGAAGATATAAAGGTTTTCTTAAAAAATCCCTAATTTTTCCGCACGTTTTTTGCTTATAACATGCAGAATTTTCCATAAATTGTGCTAAACTTACAGAAAAAGTGACAATATGTTAGAGAAGCATTGTGCAAAAATTTGAATATTACAGGAAATATGAGTATTTGTACCGAATAATTTTTTAGTGCGCATGCACGAATCTTAGCATAATTTTTCTTTCACAGTTTCAAAGCCAGATATATCAGGGTTCGTACACATTTCCTTAAATGAAAAGCAAGGAGCATCAAGGACTTTTAAGGACTAAAAAAACAAAAAAATAAGGACCTCTAAATTGAATAAACTTAACGAATTGTCGCATGCATTTTTAAATAAAATGTCTCATTTCTGCAAATTCAACCTATTAGATGATAAATTATAATATAAAACATAGAAGATACATTACAAATTTAACACAACAAAACTCCTAAAAATATGAGTTAATAAATTGATGAAAAAAAAACCCATGAAACTGGTAATCAAATTCAATATCTTTTAATTTCAAACTTTTTCATTCAATTTGAAATATATTTCATAAATAATAAATATATTTAATCCAAGGTATTTATTTTAATTTCTTTTCCAGAAATTGTTTTTCTTAGTTCATGCGATTGAATAAATAAATTTATGTACTTTGACTTTTCAGCCTCATTAGCTAAATCATTTGTTTGGTGCATGTTCGTTTGGAGAAACATTTTCTTTAGTTTTAAAAAAATCCATTTCCTCCTCTAGAACTTTTCGTTTCAGTCTTTTCTTTGGATCTTTCACTTTCTAAATACTGCATGTATTTTGCTCTAGCTGAGGTGGCAGCCGTCCTCATTTCTTTAGTAATTTTTAAGTCATAAATAGACAGACAGCTTAATAAATTCACGATTTACACGCTGGAAAATATATGAAGCTTCTTTTAAATTTTCGATTTCCAGGGCCTTGTTCACCGAAAAACCTCATTGTCCATGTGACAGTATTAATACCATTTTAATAATCTTCCAAACTTTTTCATAATGATTATTGCTAAAACAGGGTTCATACTGTATATATGATAGTAAAATTCAGGAGTTTCTAAGGGTTTTTTCAGGAGTACATTACAGAAAATTCAGGAGATAACGTGAAAAAAAAATCAATTGTAGAGGAGAAGGGGGTAGTGTGGGCAATTTTTATAAAAATTGGCAAAAAAGTATATTAAATATCAATTCTCCCATCTTTCCCGATTGCGGTGACTCGGAACATGCGCGGTAGACTCTTTCGGTGCTTAGTAAGGTCAGAAGTAAGAATTCCGGATTCCAGCGACTTTCTATCAATAAGGAAAAATGGAAATGTCATATTTTTATGTTTTATCATATTTTTATCTTTTGCTCTTCGTTTGTAATTTTTCAGGAGATAAAAAGAAATATCAGGATAAAAAAGACAATTTTCAGGAGTTTTCAGGGCCCTTAGGAAAAAGAAAGCAAAATTCAGGAGTTTTTCAGGAGGAGTACGAACCCTGTAAAATAAGTTTGTAAAAAATTATCAAGGGAATCACTCTTTGGATTGAAAGAAGTAAATTCAAATGAATTTGGCTTTACAATATTTAACAGAAAATCTGCATAGAGTAACAAAATTTCGTCGCAATCTTTTCCCAAAATACGTTTATTTTGCGACAATACAATGAATACCTTTTTCATTTTTTCCTGTGCTTTTTCGGGATATCCAGCCATTACTCGTGGATCAATGCAAATCGCTGGTCTTACTAGTGCGTAATTCACAGGACATTTTTGCATGAAATGTTTTATCATTGTTATGATGTTTTTCCGACTATCCTGTTTGAGTGTGAGAACATCCTTGTCTGCTAATTCCGTATTTTTTTTATCTTTTCTTTTATTAGTTGCTCTGCAGCAAATCCTAAATACACTTTTATCATTATACAAGTTTATGCAAATTCAACTTCAGTGACCCAAAGTCTCAGGTTTCTCAATTCTTTCATTCTCTGGTTTCAAAATTTTGAATGCAATCATTAACAAGTTTTAAAAAAATCACTGGCAAAAAATGGAAGTAAAGGTTTATCACTTTGATACTGTTCTAAAAATGGTAACAGCACTTTTGACAATCATTCCTATGGAACCATGGACCAATAAAGGCCATCTGTAACTCCTCCTTTATTTCCCAAAGTGTAAGCAATGGATATGGATTCGTAGAATGCGAGCAGTGTCATCCCCACCCCATTCCGCGAGAGCCACGTCGACTGAGAAGGAGGAATTAGAAAAACGATAATCGGAGACATTTTAAATTTTCTAATAATGGCAGCGTAAAAAGTAAGGACTTTCAAGGACTTTTTAAAAATGGCGCATAAAAATAAGGATTTGTAAGGACTTTTAAGGACTAAATGTAAAATTAAGGACTTTTAAGGACGCGTACGAACCCTGTATATAGAACAACTTATATAAAAATTCCAGTTCATTCCATTAGTATTCAGAAAGATATCGTCATTGCAACATGATGAATTTCGGTACACTCTAAGAGAAGTTAAATGATGAGGGGTTTTCCACAAATTGATATTCTTGAAACTTGAATCTTTGAACAGTAATATTGAATTTTATGAAAGTTGAATATCCTCGAAGTGTAGCTTTAAATTACAGCTCGACGATTACTATTTGAAGATTCAAGTTTCAAGAATATCAAATTTGTGGAAAACCCCATATAATTTAGCTTCACAGTGTGTACCAAAATGCACCAAGTTGCAATGCTGATATCTTTCTGAATACTAATGGTATTGAACCGGAATTTCTATATAAGTTGCCCTATACATCTGGCTTTGAAACTGTGAAAGAAAAATTAGGCTAAGATTTGCGCATGCGCAGTAAAAAATTATTCAGTAAAAATACTAATATTTCCTGTAATATTCAAATTTTTACACAATGCTTCTCTAACATATTGTCACTTTTTCTGTAAGTTTCGTACAATTTATGGAAAACTCTGCATGTTATAAGCAAAAAACATGCGGAAAAATTAAGAGACTTTTATAAGAAAATCTTTATATCTTCCCGAATATTTGTGCCATGTTTACAAAAATGCATGTAAATATTATGCACATCAAACATGTTCATTGATGAAAGTTACATTTCGTTATCAGCTTTCTGTGAAACAGGATGGGTTAAATTCAATTTTTGCCTCCATCCCCTTCTGGTGCCCCCCCCCCAATTGCTCATGTGACCAAATCTTCACTGTAAAATGTGAGATCAGACAATAGTACGTCCCACGATTCTCAGAAACTGATTGCAAACCATAGTATCCATATTAACTCCAATTCTGTAGCATCTTCAAAATTGTGCATTATTTTTAGACACCAGTGTACACTGAAGAAATAAATCTAGTAAACCTTTCAAAAACAATAAACATTTATTGAAAAAACTGGTGTTATTATTTTATACAACAGAGTTTTGAGATAAAATGAATCTCAGTAACAAGTCATGGTTATGAAAATTTGGTAAATGCACAATCTTAAAATCGGATGCTTAAAATGCCCGAGATACTAGTAAAAATCAATAAATCTTTTGAAGATCACCTGTCATTACTAATATAGCTACTGAAATATAAATTTAAATATTTCATTAAAATGCAAGTTTAAGTAGCTTTTTATACACTAGTTTAACTAAATAACTAGCTGCTGTTCTGCTTAATAAAAATATAAGCACACAACAAATAATATAAAATGAAATATTCCTAAATGTAAATCTTCTAATTCTCTGTAAATGTACATAAGCTATTCCAAAACAACTGTCAGTATTTCCCAACATCATCTCAATAGCTAATGATAAAGCTAGTTTAGATTAAAAGAGAAATAAAGGAAAGTAGTTTGAAAAAAAAAAATTCACCCTCCAAATTTATTTTATGAATAAGTTTATAACAATTTTTTTTGCTATTTGTATCATTAGATTGCTGCTCTTTTTCAACATACTGGTCTTCAGAGTTTAGAATGATAACGCTTTCTAAGTGTCAAGATAGGAGGATGAGTCAGTATATAAAAGGTCCAAATCCTCTGTGAAATGCCAGCTTTCACTTGTACTACATTCTATACTGCTATTTGGTGAGCACAGTTTTTCTAAATATTGCTGTGCATGTTGGAACTTTGAGAAGGAAAAGAAATGCAATGATAATGACAATTATTACTAATATAATAGCCCAGATCTCTCAGTAAAGCTCTGACATCACCAACAATAAAACTTGTGCCATAGCACTTCAAGAAGTTTAACAGCATTATTTCATCGATAGAGAACCAAAATTTCAGTAATTTTAAATTTAAGAGAGTAATTGTCGTTCTAATTTCAAATTTAATAGCTCTAAAATAGTGAAATAAAATTTTCTATCGATTGATATAAAATTTATCTCGCTATGATCAATACTTCCCGAGAAATTTTAAATTGTATTAATCAATATTTTAAATTAATTTCCATTTCTTATTAGAAAGTAGTAAATTATGCCAGTGGTATATCATACGCGTGATATAGTTTGGACTCCACGATGCATCTGATTATTTATTGCAATCGCGATGATATAATTTGATAATATTTTTTGGCAACGTTTGACAAGCAGAGAAGTGCTTTGTTTTCATTAGAATTACGAAAAAGAATTCCTTTGAAATTTTAACTTACGTGTGACAAGCTGAGATTTTCATGGTTATTGAATTATAATAATATTGTTAAACAACGAAAAATACTTCACACAAAATGTTATTTACCAAGAGGTTTTTTGAATCAAGAAATATGTAGATAAAAAAAAATATTTCTTGTCATAAAACATGTGTTTATTTTATTTGTTTTCAATCAATGTTCAACATTTCTCTTGCATGCATATCTATTTAAACACGGTAAATTTGAAGGGAAATATCTCGAATGAAGAGGCAATTTGCACACGCCATACCATGACGGGTGATTTTCTAGTAAAGAATAATTGCTATGAACTAATTTGTAAAATAAATCTGCAATGGAAATTTTTGAACTTTTTCTTTACCTTTACTAACTTGCGGTCACATCAATCATTCATTGGTTATTTGATCTACAAGCCTATCTTGCTATTAGGTTGACAGTTAATATTGCTCGTAATTAACATCACAACTAACAGTTGTTTTGGGAAGCCCAAAGTAACAACTAGAAAAATAATTCAAATTCGGAAAATATATAAATACAAAAAATGTATGAAAATAATTACGTTCAAAATAACAAATTTATAACAGATATTAAAAAATGAAATGCCAAAAAGCTGCACAGAAAATATCTCAGTGCTACATTCAAGATTTTTCACTTAACATTAAAATTTACTTTAAAGTTATTGTAAGAAAGACAAACTATTTTAATGAAAGGTTTATCAATTTAGTTGAAAGTCTTTTGATATATATCACAATTTCAGCTGTACAAACATGTATAAGATATCAACAGTTCAGGATAAAATATTCATGTTTCAAAAGTTAAAACAATTTCCTCCTTAAATATTTATTCTTCAGAAAAAATATAAAAACAGCATCGTATATTTTAATTCATTTGAAAAATAGGTTAAGAAATGGAGCTTTTTCAATGGAAAAGAATCTTATCTAAATTTCATAACACTATTTTCTAAGATAATTTGTGATAATATAATATTTAATTTTCTGAAATGGAAAGAAAGATCTTTATGCAAGATCACCATCATAAGAATTCTAGTAGTTACAAATATTTAATTTCACTCGCAAAACTCACATTTTCTTTCAAAGAAAAAGAACTATTCTTCTACATATGTCACTATGGATAATTGGAAGCATGCTGTGCGTATATTTTTAAGTTCGCTGCATAAGAATGCAAGAAACATTAAAAAGCACCTTAAAGTTGCAAATGCTGAAATAAAAATCATTAAAAAAAACTAGTTTAACATGGAATGGTGTGTGTTCCCAAAATAAGCTTAAAAAAGTATTTAAAAATCTTTTCATTTTAAAGTGATTTCAGGAAACAGTAATTTAACTACGAAACTACATCACAAACAAAAATTGGTTGAGCTTCTAACGTCCTCAAATTCAGCATTACAGCAGAAAATGTTTTCAGAAACACTGGAATGGCAACCATCAACACAGATTTATTTTCTGCAATAAAAAGGAATTACAATTTTAGAAAACAAGTCATGAATTAATTTTAAAGGAGATAAGTAAGTCAAGGCAATTCAGATTCGTTATTTTTTTTCACAAGACCTAAAAAGCTGGTTGTTTCAATAATAACTTAACAACTTTTAATGATAACCCAATAAAGCACTATTTCAAATTTCTGAATATAAAGATTTTATTTCATGTTCTGAGAATAAATTTCAACACAGCTTCTCTACTTCCAATTTGTGCCATGTTGTAGAATTGCCCTGTATAAATTCTAATATGAAATGCACAAGTTCACAATAATAAGACTGCACATAAAAATACACAAATATTTAAAAAACAAAGCAATATTACCAGAAAATCTGTACCCCATTGTTGAAGCATTACCACAGAAATATACATGAGGATACTGTGAAAGAATAAATGGGTCTTCATCCTTATATGGATAGGAATCTAAAGAGAAAAAAAATTATATGAAATAATCTAAACATAATACTTAAATATTGCATATTATTTTTATAAAAAGAAAGAAAAAAAAAATCTTAAAAAGTATCCAGTTTAAACGCCATAAATTTTATTGATGAAATTTTTTCTTGGATAAAAAAATATTGAAGAAATAAGACACATAGACAGGGTGCGTAGTGAGAAATTGCTGCAAAAATTAAGCACTTTTGTACATGCATGTATTTCTAAGCATTGGATGATTTCTGTTTTGTAATAATGCATAATTTTTAGTGAAAAATTTAAAATATATGTATTTTTTAAATTTTAATATTTATTTTTGTATTTGCACAACGTCTTCTTTTGTAAAATAAAGGATACCTTTTTGATTTGATAAAATATACGGAGAGGGAGCAGAAAAAGTCATTAATAGTACAGTCAACGAAGGGTTTGAAAAAAACATTAAATCATATAGTTTTGAAAATTTGTACACATGTTAGTGGCGAGCTCCGGATGAACATACTAAAAGTCCCTGGTCCTGGGGGGTGGGGGAGCTTGCGCCTCCATCTTGGATATCATCCCCCTTTTTTAGTTTTTCTAGAATATCTCGAAAACTATTCAGTTTTCAAATTACAATTGATTTAACAAATTAAACAGCATAAAATTCCCTACAAACACATATTTTTATTTTTCTTGTAGCCTTAATTAGCCCTCTTATGGCCTTAATAATTTTCGAGGTAATGGGTCTGAAAGTTTGCCACCATCTTGGATTTTACCCCCCCCCCTTTTTTTTTAGCTTTTCTTGAATACCTCAAAACCATTTAATTTTCAAATCCCACGTGATACAACAAATTAAAGAACGTAAAATTCCCTACAAAAGTGTGATTTTTTTTTTCTAGCTTTAATAGTTTCCGAGATAATGGGCTTCAAAGTTTGCTACCATCTTGGATTTCACCCCCCCCCCTTGCAAGTTTTTTCTTAAGTATCTCAGAAACTATTACAACTAGAAGAAAAATAAAAGCATGCATTTGTAGGGAATTTTACGATCATTAATTTGTTGTAACACATGTAATTGAAAATAGAATAGTTTTTGAGATATTCAAAAGACACTAGAAAAGAAGGATGAAATCCAACATGACGGCAAACTTTGAAACCATTATCTCAGAAACTATTAAAGGTAGAAGAATAATTAATGCATGTATTCATAGGGAATTTCACGCCCATTAACTTGTTAAATCAATTGTAATTTGAAAACTGAATAGTTTTTGAGATATTCAAGAAAAACTAAAAAAGGAAAGATCAAATGCGAGATAGCGGTGGGAGCTCCCCCCTCAGGACCGGTGACTTTTAGTATCTACATCAGGAGCCCCTCATGAACACGTGTACCAATTTTCAAAACTATATGATTTAATGTTTTTTTCACTCCCATTTTGCGCCTCCGTTGACTGGACTATTATAAGCGTTATCTTAACATGTGTTGAGACCACTGGATATATCTCATCATGGATTCCTTCCTGAATTCTTTCTCCTTTATTGGTCATCTCCTTTCATTGGTTTTCTTTCTTGATACATCCGGTAAATAAGGTTTTATGACTATGCTTTCAATTTATCTTATTCAAAATCTGGGGGGGGGGGGGGGGGAAGAATGTTTTCTTTGCACTTCTCGAGAAAATTAAGCACTTTTTTTCAAATTAAGCACTATTAAGGTGCTTAAGAAAAAAGGTTTTCAAATTTAAAAATAGCATATGCAATAACCATTCAAATTTAGTTAAAGCTTTAGATAATTTAAAGAATATTCTTAAAGACAATGGATTCCCAAATTCTTTCATTAATATTAATAGTTTTTAAAAGGAGTATAAAAATATTTCTAATTAATATATTAATGGTTTTTTCTGATTTCATTTGTTATAACTGTTTAAATATTGGTTTTTTATTCTGGTTAATTAGTTAGAATTTTTCTTTATAGATGGAGCTAGGTGCTAGCTTCTAATTCTTTGTTGCATCGCCTGGTGTATTTGGCATCGCCTGGTTTACATCTAAAATTTCGGCAGAGAGTGTTAGGTTTAACACACTCTCTAGTATCTTTTGATTATTCATTAAGGATTTTGCATTTTGATATTTCAAAATGTTTCTCATATTGATATTGGACAGGATTCGGGCCACAAAGGGTATACTTTTGATTTATAATCTTACCCTTGACAGAAAATCTTGTCTAATTTGGAATCTTTATGGTGAGTGGTCTTCGATAAAGTTCACCATTCCAATCCTCATTCATTTTTTCCGTTTTAAATATTCTCGTTTTAAACATCAGTTGATGCAATCACTTGAGGCTGTTGAGTTAGTACGCTTAAAGATGTATTGTCATCGTTTTTGTTTAAATCTGCTGTTTCTTATATATACTTTTCTTTCTTTTTTAATTTTAATTTTTGTTTAGTATATCTATTATTTGTCTCTGTATTATATTATACATAGCTACATATGCACCTTTATATATAATACTAAGAATTTTTATTAATGTTTGATTAATTAATTTAATCAATTTTTAAATAATATTTTCATTAAAATTTAGTTAATTTATAACTGTCATTTTCAAATTTAAGCACATTTCAAGACGCTATGCACCCTAATATATGCATATTGGAGAGTGATATTTAAATTAAATATTTACAAAAAAAAAATGTTAAAAATGAAACAAATTTAATCTCTTAAAACAATATATCTTAATCAAATACATTCACAAAGACAATTGTAAATAGTAAAACTGAGGATAACAACTATCTCTAATTTTAAAGAAGAAAATATTTCCTTCTTAAATAAATAATGATAAAAAAAGCTCCTTATAAAATTACACCAATATACACTTTGATTTTTAAATAGTATTTTATAATTTTTATATTATTAAAAATAAAGTTATAAATTCCCCGAATGCGTTTTTCTCTTTAATTCAAAGGATTCAATAATTTATCATGAAACAATGTTAGATTTCTAACTGGTATGAACTTAACATTTTCAAATATAAAGAAATTGGAATAAATAATTTTCAATCCACTTTTTTTTTAAGGTATAACATAGTATTTCAGCATTTTGAAAATTATTGTTATATAAGTAGTTTAATCAGATAGATGTATGCAGTCCAATTAAAAAATCATATCGGAAAAAAAATTTAATACATAAATAATAAACTTATAAGCTTACTTAGAGAATCTGGAGCAATAGGTGCTATATGGGCCCAATCTAATGTTTTTTGCAGCGTATCAAGAGGATCTGAAATTTTACTGTAAGCACTAATGGTTTTTACATTTTGGCCAGATGTCCCCAAAAACCTGCAATTTTTTACAGAACAATAAAGTCTTACAATAAAGTTATAAAGTCTTACAAAAATGTATTCCAAGTACAATGAACTGGTTATTTGCTGTTGAAAGTTTAGTTAGTGCAAAACACATCATGCATGAGAAACAGGAATTTATAGACAAGTACAGAGTGGCTACAGAAACTGTGAAAAAAATTTCCCTGACTAAACTTACATTTCCCTGATTTAAGGCTACTAATTATATTAGTTTCCTGGCTTTCTCCCTACTCAGAATCATCGTATGTGTACAACATACATAATTAAAAAAAACTTTTCTCAGTTATTTAACCAACTGTTACGAAAAAATAATATATTTTTGTGAAATTTAATTTAAAAAAAAAAGAATGAACATCCCAAAAAAAAATATTAAAACACTATTGTTGCATTTCTTGTATGTAAAAAATACTGGAAATTTTAACAAAATACTTTGCTTCTAAAACTGCATAAGAATTCTAAGAAACATTAAAACTAATCTTTTCAACACAAGTTAAATTATATTAACAGTACAGGCTATTATGATCTTTGCTCAAAACTTTAAAACATTTCAAAAACTAATTAGTGTTCTTTGCATGAGTACCAGAAAAACATGTTGCAGCATAAATATAAAAATAATATAATTATACGTACCTAATAATATATATTTTAGCAAAGATTTAAACAAGAGAAACTGCCAAAATATTACTTCAAATCTTTATTCTTTACCAAATCATAAGAAATTAATTGCTCTAATCAAAAACTTGTGCTTTTATAAATGAATATAAGTTTTTTTTAAAAAAATTCCATTTATTATTACAAATAATGCTAAACATAAGATACTAATTTATAGAAAATAACTCAAGTAACAAATAACTATTAATTTCCCCTGACTTTCAGATATTTTTACGAATTTCTCTGATTTTTCCAGATCGATAAAATTTCCCGACCTTTCCTTGATATCCCGGTTCTGTCGACCCCCTGAAGTATAAATGAATCCATTATTTTCACAAGAAATGATGCAGATGGCATTTTCGTATAGGATTCAGCATATGTTTGAGAACAAAGAGACAAACATGACCTTCATAGCAATTTAAAAAGTCACCCAAGAGCCATAACACGATTAACTACAATTTACAAATAATGAAAATTTAAAGTAATACTACAACAATATTAATTATAATTGCATTAAAATGAGAGAAATCATGCAGAAAATTGCTCTAATAAATAATCAAAAGAAACTGGCAACACAATCAGAATATGTGTGTTGTCCTATGAAAGATGCAAAATGTGTTGCTGCTCAGGAACTTTTCTAGCATGGGATGTCATTCACTTATAAAATGCTGCATTTTGATTTATTCATCTAAAACAGGGGTGGGAAACTTGAGGCCCTTTTTAGTTTCTTATGCGGCCTTATCAGTTATTTTACATTGAAATAATATACTTGTATGTAATATAATAATACTAATTACAGAACAATAACTTTTAAGATTCTACTCATGCAGCCTTTTGCCCAACTGCTGAAATTTAACGATTCCTTTCAGTGCAAGAAGGTTCCCCATCCCCGATATAAAATATAATGTGGAGAGTCAGCCTCATCACCTTGCCTTGAAATCTGACAAGGCCTGTAATAAAACAGCTCAATTAAGCAAATTTTTTAAAAATAAAGGTAAGATAAAATAGTTTTCATCTCCAATTTTATTTCTGAGTCATTTGTACCTAACTAGAGATTCACTGCTGACCTCTGTTTTAGTGTCATTCTTCAGTGCTTTAAAGAAAGGCAGAAATAATATTTTCATCAGACATCAAAACAAAGAAAATGGATAGGTTTTGCTTATTCAGCATGATTGTCAAAATTTTTACTTATATCAGAGGAACTTCACTGAAGTTGTATTGCTTTAAAATTATCACTAATTTTTTTTTTGTTTCCTGTGTGTACAAGTGACAATTCATGCCCATTATAATTCCCACACATAATGAGCTAAATTACTAAACAACAAAAGATATCACGAAATTTACAATATATAAGTTACCTGACTCCGTCAATAGTAGCATCATAAGGGTTTGTGACAACATGAAAAGTGGAATATTTAGATGATTTAGGAAACATGCAAGGGTGGAGGGGCTGTTGCGGTAACAAATGATTGGCTGGATCAAATTCACCTGGCATGATATCTACAGCAACAGAAGTCTGCAAGATAAAACAACAAAAATGTCTTTTAAGTGCTTTTCTATTTTAAATGTACAGCAAATATTTGTAAAAATCTGTCATAAATGTTTATGGCAGAACATCTGCGATAAAACTAAAGAGCAGCAGAACCAGATACAATAGAAATCCAGTTGCCAGAATCAAAAGGAAATTGGGTCATTTCATATATACAAGAATTCAGATGACTGGATGCAGCACAGAAATTAAGTCAAAAAGAGGCCAGACATAGAAAAAACTTAACTTGAATTCATGAAATTTTTTTAAACAAATATAGGCTACAGAAAACTGTATGATTTACATGAAAAAGGAACAAAAAATTAAATTATGTGTAAAGGTTTATTACATATATGAACAGGTATTACATCATGTCAATGCATTGGCTTACCAGCTGTGTCTAAAAATAACCTCTTTCAGTTGGGAAAGGATGGATCAAGGCCACTGGCTGCTCTCCTACCATTGTTTGCACAATTTTGACATTATCCTCCCCCCCCCTTCCAACACTGTTTCAAATACTGGAAATTTGAATAAAGAGCTTCAGATAACTGGATTTCTATTGTATTTCAATTCATAGTGAGACTTAAAGCAGCAGTTAATAATAAGGTATTATACCCTATTATCATTAATTTTTACCGAAGATGAAAAGAGAAGGAATCATTACTCTTGCAGACACTAAAAAAAATTAAATTAATGAATTATAACACCGACGAAAACAGTGAAAAAAAATTAAAACACACCAATGTCATAAAAGATAATGCCTTTAATGAAATCAATGTCAAATTTTTATGCTCCATATTTTCAATCTCTCACTGCACTACTATTTTATTTATTGCTAAGTATCTAGACAGTTCTAAATCTTAAGCACATCAAGATCAGTAAAACATAAACAAAGTATGGAGAAATATACCAAAGCACTTGCGCATAGATTTGAGTTATGAGATAATGGAAGATAACTTTATATCACATCTTAAAAGAACAGAAATGAAGAGTGATAATAATAATAATGTTTAGTAATAACAATCAAAATAATGAGCCCTCATCCAATTCCTTTACTGCAGTAAAACTAATACTTCCAGTTATGTCCTAATAGATAGCTAATAACCATAACCACAGACTTGATTTATCTTTATATATAAAAGGCAAACACCATGACTCACTCAACACGAAATCTCCAAAACAAAAGGCCTGGAAACTTGAAATTTGGCAGGCGGTTGCTTCTTGGGTAGTAAGTACTCACTACGAAAGGATTTATCAAAATTTTAATTAATTAAAAATTACCTTAAATTCTAACGTTTTTTTCCGGAATAACTTCGGAACCTATTAACAAAAACCATTTTTACATCATCTTAAAGATAAAAAAGTAAGCTTTTCAATGACACCGATCTTATTTGCATGCAACATTTTGTTCAATTTTAAATAATGTTTCAAAATGTTTTAAAACATGAATTGCAACAATGTTTTTATTGTTGTAAATGAAATTCAAACAAATCTCATTATTTCAGCAAATCTTTTATTCATGCGCTTTTGCAATTGTTAAGGTTGTCAAAGTATAAATTGTTTCCTAGGGAAATTAACTCCAAAGAAGACTTTTCACTTTAGTATTCATTGCATTGCTGAAATATTTTATCGCACCTGCTTCAAAGTAATATTTTTTAAGACGTGGCAACAGATATTTGATTTCAAATGTATTATTATTTTTTTGTATTCAATCATTTAATCTCATGCTTTCCTGCCATTTTAAAATTATGAGGCATGAAAACGCTTTTAAATTTTTTATATTGGCAAGATAGGTAAGTTTTTATTCAAATTTTGGTTAGGCTTAAGAGTGTCTCAAGTGATAACTCATCAAATTTTGTATTAGATTTAGTGCAGTTCATAACAAATGGTAGGAAGCCAGCTTAATGGTAGAGGAAAGAGTTGTGAAGTTGGTTACAGGATATTATCTCGTATATGTATATTAGCTTATATATTTCAGTATGTTTGCAAGGCAATCCAATGACGTTAATTACTCTCATTATGCAATGCTCATTTAAATTGACAAATTTTTCTAAAAATCGTTCTAATAGTGTCACCTTAGCTTTCAACCGGCAGTATGTTACAAGTATCTTTAAAACACACACATTCCTGTTTTCATATTACTATTCTTATGCAGAGGGAAGCACATTTAAAAGTTAAAAGATGCTCCTGGTGGTACTGGCAAAACATTTTTGCTTAATCTAATTAGCCAAAGTCTGGTGTGAGAGGAAAATAGCTATTGCTTCTTCAGGTATCGCTGTTACTTTGCTTAATGGGGGCAAGACAGCTCACTCTGCCTTCAAGTTGCCTCTGAATCTTATCCATTCGGAATCAACACTATGTAACATCTCTAAGCAGTGTGACATAGCCAAGGTACTTCGAGATGTTAAGCTTATTGTTTGGGACGAGTGCACCATGGCCAACAAAGCAGGTGTTGAAGCTCTCGATTGAACACTCCAGGACATCAGGAACTGCAACAGTTTAATGGGCGGAGTGACAGTGCTGTTGGCAGGAGACTTCAGACAGACATTACCGGTAGTGCCACTAGGAACATGTGCTGACGAGGTGAAAACCTGTTTGAAGTCATCCTAATTATGGTCAAAAGTCAGCGTACTTTTCTTGACAGTGAACATGAGAGTACACCTTAAAGACGACATGAAAGCAGAGGAGTTTTCGAAATTGCTATATTGGTGATGACAAATTGTTAGAGGAATGAGGAAATGTCCAAATTCCTGGAAACCTCCATGATTTAATCCATGACTTGCATGCTTTAACTGAGGTCATCTACCCGGTCTTGAATGAAAAAGGAATCCAATGCGCCTCTTGGCTGAGGCAGAGGGCTATTCTGACTCCCACAAATGACTTAGCCATGAATATAAATAACAAGTTATTGGAAAAGCTACCTTCCGAGATGGTGAAGTACGAGTCAATCGATTCCATTGTGGAGACAGAGGAAGCGATTCATTATCCTGTAGAGTTTTTGCATACGCTGAGCCAACCCAGAATACCTCCTCATCTACTGTATCTGAAAGTCGGTGTCCTTATAATGTTTTTACAGAACCTGAATCAACCAAAACTGTATGATGGTACAAGGTTACAGGTGAAGACTCTATACAAATATGTAATTGAAGCAACAATATTCACAGGCATTGGACAGGGAGAATCAGTTTTCATTCCAAGAATCCCTCCGATTCCATCTGATTACCCTTTTGAATTCAAGAGGCTGCAATTTCCAGCAAATGTTTGCTACGTAAGAACATCAACAAAGCTCAAGGGCAAAGTTTAAAAATGGCTGGTGTGGATCCGAGGACTGATTGCTTCTTCCAGGGTCAGTTGTACGTTGACTGTTCCAGGGTCAGCTCTTCCAATTGCCTGGTCATTTTGCAACCTGAAGGTAAAACTGCAAATGTTGTGTACAAGGAAGTATTTAACCTTTCTGATGCCATATGAAATATTGCCTGGTTGGTTCTCATTTATTGATTGTTCTTTACTGTTTTTTGTACATATATTTTTCCTGTGGTGCTCTAGGTTCCACAGTTCTGTTTTAAACTAATTTTAACAAAATCTTTTCTATTCGATTTAGAAAACCAAATGCTTCGGTCAATTACCAATATGCTGTGTATTTTTAGTTTATAAATTTATTTTGTATATAATTTTTATTATTTTGATGTTTTTCACTTTGTGTATTGGTTTTTTTTCCTTCATTTTTTTGTATCCTTTGAAACCGCGAAGAGGAATGCTACAACTAATATTAAATACAAAAATAAAAACTAATTTAAACAATTCACTAATTTAAAATTTTATAATATAACTGAATCATAACTAATAAGATGGGCGAACCAGCTGATCACCAAAGGCAGCTAGTGATATATATGAAAGTGATTAATTAATTTTAAAACTAAATGCAGATAACTGAATCCTTATTTCTGCTCCATTCATAGCTGGTATTTTTAATACTTTCCGTCAAAAGACAAGATTCATCTAGTGCTCCAAATTGGAGTAATAAATGGGGGGAGGAGAATCTTTGCTCGTTTCGGAAATTCAAAAATCTGTCAATGCACTAACTAATAAATACTGTGGTAAGTGTAATTCTTGCTTTCTGGTTGTGGTTGAAAAATGATATCAAGACTGTTGGTGGAAATAAACACTTCTTTTAAATTTAAAATAAACTACTGTTAATTTTCGAGAAATGGTAGGTTAAAAGCTAATTGAAACATTGTAGTCTTCCTTCACAGAATTTAATTCTCATGTACACATGTTTAATGCAGGATTGCAACAAAGAATTGGACTCAATAATGAATGTAAAGGTCATTGTCTCAAATTCAATAAGATCTTCAAAAGAAAAAAAAATGTAAATGTATGAATGAAAAAACATAATTATTACTGAACAAAAGCAAAAGCATCAGCAAAAATATTTCACTAATTAATGTTAACTGCAGACTTACTACTAATTGTGACATGAAATCATCCAGCATTCGAATGCTGTCAACAGTAGCTGATTTACTCTTCCTTGTAAGAAATCTTGACTGAGAAAAGAAAATTGCATTGATTAGAACAGAATAAATGTACACATTATTAATCCATAAACTAAAGGACAGACTACAAGTAAAAACAAAATAATTGAATTTTCTATTAATTTCACAGCTACTTAAAGTAAAAATTAATATGAACAACATGTATAAGCAAACAAAGATAAATTAAAAAAAAAATAGTAGTGTTAATTTCACTCAAAACAATTCCAGAAACATACCTATTGAAAATAAAATTTTTTTTAAAAAACTAACTAAACTTTTAAATTATATAAAAATCAAAATTCTGTTAAGCTTAAAGTCCATAACTGAGTGATTTAAGAATTCATGCATTAAATTATATGTCTAACAGATGTTCTTTTATGTAGAAAATCAGTCAATAAGAAAAGATTTTATTCAACAACTCAAGTAGGTAGTACATTGAAAGTAATGCAATGTATGATTACACTCAAATGCTCTGAATATGATACAAATGTATTAAAAAGTTAATTGATGTATATTAACAAAAATTAGCTACAAATACCAATAATTGATATTCTGTGTAATAAAACTTTGTGATCTGTATTGAAAACAAATTCATTTCATCATTCACTAGTGATGCAGTTACTTGTAAATTTCAATATGATATCAGCTTGAGTTGTCATTGATTCCAGACATATGCAAAAACAAAATGCTTTTCTTTCCAGTTTCTTTTTCTAAAGAAATCAATGGGTTTTCTTTGCTGCTCTGCATATTAAAAAAATTCTTTTTCAGTAAATAGTTTATAGTGTTTATAACCTATTGCTTTGGTGTAAATTTTTCTAAGTTTTCATGTATTTGTATACATGGTTCTGCAAAAATCTGAATTTTTTAGACATCTCAAACTCAAGCATATTGCACCACCACAAAAAATGAAAAGGTCTTAAAAGAACTTTAAAAATATTCACAAAATAGGAATTTTGTAAATTAGTAGTACTGCACAGAAACATGAGTACAGCATAATTCTTACCATGCCTTAAGATAAAGAAATATATGAAATTATGATTAATTTCATTTACAATAAAAATATAAATTTTAACAATTTTCTTTATTCATACTTATAAAAGTCAGTGTTTGTGTGTGTGCGATGTCAGACGAATCTATCGCACTTACAGCCATGAAATTTGGCACACAGATAGTCGTAATGGTGACTCAATGCACTTTGAAGCTGGAATTTTAAAATTTAAACTAGAAAATTTTTTATTTAATGTTTTGTGTTGTTTTGGGTCATTTTTGGCACATTTACGGCTGTAGTATCTTTTCTAATGATCGCTGAAAAACAATCAATGCACCAAAAGATAGAACAAACAATTTTCGTTCTAATGAAGTTTATTTTGAATTTCTAATGCAATTTACTGAATTTTGAGAAATTTTTAAATAATAGTCACTTTTATGGTAATTTTTGATAAGGATTTTTTCAAATTCTCGCATTTGACGTTCTAATAATTCTATAATTTTAATTTTTTTTTTCAGCTTATAACTTGAACGTTTCTGTCAGATTTAAAACAAGAACCGTTAAAATACCTTTCTCCGTTTTTTTAAAAATCAATTGTTCCTTGATCAGTTCAAACAGTTTTTTTTGCAAGCCAGCTTTCTCAGCGAGATATTCTCTGGAACGAGTTAACTTTCCCATCATGCATTGTTACAATCTCATTAGCTGGTGTGTGACCTTCGTCACGGCAGGTGACATCGTATACTATCAAGTTTGTCTCGGAGAAGATACATTAACTGAATGTATTCGATAATTACTTTCGGCAGTGTCTTAAAATGTTTCTTTGTCTCGCATATTTCACATGCTGGTTTGTCGCATTTATTATTATTGTTTTGGATTAACGTACTCGGTACTGTTTTCCTAAATTCAAATAATGTGTATCTTTTTTTTTTCAAAACTTTTTCATGTCATTTGTGGGCGTTTTTTTTTTTTTTTTCTCATTTTGTTGAAGTCAAGATAGCACAGACAATGCCGTGCAGATAGAACAAACCATTTTCGTTCTAATAAAGTTTGTTTTGAACGTTTAACGCAATTTACTGAATTTTGAGAAATTTTTAAAAAATAGTAAGTTTTGCCATTTAAATTTTATTTTCGTTTTTAAATTTGCTGCATCCAAAGTTCTAATAACACTATTATTTTTAATTTTTCTCAGCTTATAACTGCAATGGTTCTGCTGGATTTAAAACAATCATGGTTAAAATATCTTTTCCCTTTTTTAAAATTAATTTTGCCCTGGGCAGTTGAAAGATATTTTTTTTCTAACGAGTTTCCTCGCGCGGCATTTCTTCAGAACGTTGCTGGCAATTTTGATTGGCTGACGGTGCAGAGCGCAGGATATGTCATGACCTTCAACTGAATGAATTACTTTGATTATTATTTTCAAATTCGATTTTATATTTTGCTTGCAGTATAATAATCATTTTCACGTTCGAATTTTGTAATATTGTTTTGGATTAACGTACTCAGCGCGAAAAAGAAATAAGCAGGAAAATCAAAATAATGTGTATCTTTTGTTTTGTTTTCAGAACTTTTTCATGTCATTGTGGGTGGGTTTTTTCCCCCCCATTTTGCTGAATTCCTGATTCCACGGGCAATGCTGTGCACATACTGCAAGTCTATAATATAATTACCCTCCAAAATCGGTGACAATCACATGGTTTGGTTTGGCTATATGCCAAAGAGATTCAGATGGTCTGTCTTACAAATTAGCATACACACATGGATATTTTTTGATTCTGTGATGACTTAATATCAATACCAAAATTAATTTATTTTCGTAATATAATCGTTCAGCATTTTTTTTGTTTTGTCGGGTTTTTTTTTCTCCGAGTGTTGGGTAACACTGAATCTTTTTGCTAAATGATAAGATCTTCAGAGCAGTTTAATTTCTTTTTTATTTTGTGTTGATTCATCGATGCTGGACTCCACTCCATTAATATCAAATAGAAGTTATACTAGAATTAATTTATTTTCCACTTCTCGCAGATCTTTTTGTTGAATTATGAAGTATTGGTTGTTTACTTTCTTTTTTTACTTAATTCATACAGGCAGAACTCTGTAATATTATGTTACCAGTTTGACGTTAGTGACAATTATTCATCAGTTCTGTTTTACATGCTTTTTTTTATTTCTTAAGCACTAATTGAATATTTATATATTTTGCATTTAAAATTTTCCCCTTAACTGTTCTTATACTGAAAGGCTCCCTTTGCTTTAAGATTTGCATTAATTAATTTAGTATGTTTTTTTTTTTGTATTTGATAATGCTTTTTTTCTGTTAGTGGATTTTGCATTATTTTTACTTGGACAAAACAAAAGTAATTTTTAAAAATAAAGTTATTAACAAAACAAAAGTTAGTGTCAATTGATTCAAGAGTTCTGTGTTTCAAGCTTTTTTATTTCTTAAACACTCTGCCAATGTGCATGAGATTTTCTACAACAACTTTTGTTAGTAAATCTATCACAATCAGGTCTGAGATAGTATTGGTGAGCTAGAAGGGCATAAATCTTCCATTTACTAAGAATGATTCAATCAGTGACTTTTTTCATGAATGATAATATTTACAATAGTTTTCACAAAGATACAAAATTTTCATCTAGCCCAACAACACACTTTGATATTCTGAAATAATTTCATTTCCCTTCCTTTATAGTTTTGTGTCAATAAAGGTTTGATAAATATCAAATAAGGAATGAAACAATATCAAATTTCTAAGCATTTGCCACTGAACACAAACTAATTTTTGAACACTTATTTCTGAAAACATAAATTAAAACTTACCTTAAATGGATCTGGATCCTCTTTACCAATGCTATTGCCAGCAATAATAACTCGGACAAGTTGAGAGAATTTATACTGGGTTTGACTATCACCCACTTGACCAGTAATCAGATCAATTAAAAGTTGAAGAGGGAACATGCCATCAGCTTTGCCCAAACCAAAACCAGATATAAGAAGGACATACCTACAGAAAACATACAAAAGTTTAAGAATATATTACAGTATTTTTAATTTTTAAGTTTGGGATAGAGACTATCGCAAATGCCCTTCTAAATTGGGGATTTGCAGGGAGAAGTAGAACTTATTTTCTCCTCTTTTCAAGTAATAGAAGATAAGGACCGCAGTCTCTTTGTCCATGCCCATGGGCAAAAAGACTGCTGACCTTTTTTAATGGTCAATTGGGTTTCTATTCATGCAAGAGTAAACTGCCCATGGAATTACTATTTTTATCTTCCTTCATTAGCATTTAATGTCGACAAATTTTGAGTGGAAAGAGTAAAATCCTATTCGTTTTGTGGACAGGAGTTGTAGCAGTCAATAAGCAAAAATTTTGCTGCTATTGCATTTATACTGCTCTCTAGGAAAAAGTTAAATCTAACACAACAAAAGCCCTGATAATATAAAGAGCTTAATAGCTTTTACTGGCTGACTTGGTAATTACAATGCCTTCAATAATTCTCAATACAACTGCAAGCTGCATTTATTATCTTTATGCTAATAACTCCCATCAATAATCATTTAATAAATGCATACAAATATGCACACTAAATAAACACACTTTAAAAAAAAAATTACAATTAAATCAAACTTGAACTAACTTTTAGGTAACTGAAACATTGCAGTTAAATTAGAAGGGCAAAATCTCAAATCAACCAGTCAAAAATATACGATCAAACATTCAAAATAGATATATTCAAAATTTTAACCAAATACTACTGATTATAGCATTATTGCAACTGAACCAAAAACTATCCAACTTTTTCAGAATTTCAATATATAAAAATTAGTATACATTATATTATAAAATATCTTGAAACATGATCATAACACCAACAAAAATGGCAATTTCAAATTTCAATTTCTTAGTCACTACTTTGCCATCTATTATAATACGTAATTAAATAATACATATTTGTACACAAAAAGGCTACCAAAAATATGTGTTGATAAATGAATAGTTTCACGACACATAAAATTCTACAGAAAAATAAAATGAATGCACTGACTTGTCCATTGACAGACTAGGTAAAATATCAGGCTCATCAACATATGAATAACAATAATCTTCAACAAAAAACTTGCCGCTCTCTTCAGTGTACCCCAAGACAGCAATATTAATCCCTAAAGAGGAAAAGAAATTAGAAAAGCTGATAGAAAATCATACATAAATATTTTCTGTTTTTATTAAAAATTAGAGACAAAGCTGTATTTCACAAAACAATTTATGCTTGCATTGGTTAAAGTGAACTTTAGGGTACGGAGTCATTTTTCCTTGCTTTGCATCGCCAACTTTTTGACGCCAGGAGGAAGATGGTTTAGTGATATGTTTACATTTGTTTTGGTTGCACAGTGATGTTCAAATTGATGTCTGGTGAGCGCATCATTAAATTGGAGTTCTGCGTTTGGAAGCTTCGTCTTGACTGGTCAGCTATGCACTAATTTAAATTTTATTGGACAATTTAATAGAATTTGTATATTTTGTTTGGAATTTAACAGTTTAAATTTTTACAGTTTAGTTCGTACATTTTAAATAACAGCAGTGTTTATTACAGCTGCAATTTAATAAAAAAAAATGTATGTATATTTTCAAACACAAAAAGTCAGTACTTTGAGAGAAAACATTCAAAATTTACAAAAGTGGCCCATTGTACACTGGTCTCACCAAGTTATTTTGTTAGCAATTGTTTCATGCACTTAGTAGTTATTTTGTCAAGCGTAATTTTTGCTCGAGAAACATTTATAATTAAAAATATAGCTTCATTCGGTAAATTTTTGTACATACAGTCAGTTTTCAAATTCATATAAAGAAAAGTTTTAAAACATTTCTTACCAGTCACATGGATTTGAGGATCAATACTGCCACAGAGAACCACTCGCTGAAGATCATCTTCTAACATTAAGAAATCATCTTCTTGAGTGTATTCTTCAGTTACTGGTTGTGGAATTAAATTATGCTGCATAAAATTCAACAGAAAAATGAATTGCATATTATACAATCAGAGTTGTTAACAAGAAATTTACAAAAGCAAAGCAAAAATAAATTAGTTACCAGTTAAAAAATTACAATACATATGTTCATTTGAATATATATTAAAAAATGACTTGGAATGGTTAAGATTTCATTGATTTTTTAATATTTTTATTAAATTATTGAGTCCAAAAATCTAAGTAACATTTTTGAGACTGAAAGCTAATAATTTTAACTTTGAAAAATTATCTTCCGATACTTGAATTAGCAAATTTTACTTCATGTCATTTTAATTATTACTATTTGACCTGAATTTCTTTATCATGTTTTAAGGTCATTTTTTCGCTGCAGCAAATTTTTTGCAAACTGACATGCTGTAACGTATGGCAGACTTCTTTTAACTGAACTCCTAAACCAAGACTTTGTTCTACAAAATATGTTTGGTGCAGCATACAAGGGTTTTTGCATCAGTAAACCTATCAAACCAAACCAATAATTTCATTTTAAAATTTATATCAAAAACACTTGTCAAAGATCCACAGAGATGGTCCTGGTCCTACCGAGAGATCCTCCTATTTATCCACAGAAATAAAATTTAACTTGATTGGATACAGTATTTTTTAATTTGCACTTTGTCAATAACCAGACAGCCAAAAGACACATCAAATGAGCCAAGCGTTTAATCTTTTTGTAGTGGAACTTGCAATTTCTCATCAACTTTGCGCCATAGAGTTTGCTGTACTTAAATCATAGATTTCAATAAGTTTCTAATAAGTTATGTTTAAAGCACCAAGATTAAGTAAACTGTGAAATAAAATTAAATTTGGAGAAAAAAAATTTCTGGTTTTCTTTATTTTTTTTTAAATCGAAAAAATTATTTTTTTAAACTTTTTTTTACATAAATATCAAAGATTTTAAAAATATAGTACAATATCAAAAAATAAAAATAACTTTCTCATTCCTTGCATTATGTCAAAAATAAATGTAAGGAAAAATTTTAAAAAATTCAAAATGATGACATTTTGGCTTCCAAAATTTGGATAACTGGCGGTATCTGTCTGTTGAAAACTGTTTTGGAATTTGGTAATACTTATTGACTTCATAAACAATGCAAAAAAAGAAACAATGGAATGCATATGGTACAGCCACAGAAGTGAAATGTAAAAGTTATATAAATAGGATGCTGGGCGTTAAAAGGTTAATGACAACTGGTGTTAAACTAACAGAAAACTACCCACCTTTAATATAAATTTATATTTGACAATAATACTTATATTGAAGTATATTTAAAGACATTTAGTCTTCAATTATAGAAATGTGATACATGAAATTTTCACACAATGTTTTTTAATGCTAATACTAAAACTGAAATTGCTACTTCTTACCTGCTGCCCAGATTTGAATGAAAATAACAAAATTAAAATTGAAGAATTTTCAAATGAAAAAAATATAATGCAAAATCAAAATAGCAATAGCATTGTCTATATGTAAAAGGTCAACTTTCTAAAATAACGCAAGAAATTAAAGTAGAAAAAAAAAAACATTAATTATATGAAATTTAGCATCATCATGCATAATATGGAAACATACCTCTTCACTTATTTCTTTTAATATACTTGGGTGCAATTCCATATGTTTAAATATAGTTCCTACAACAACAACCCTCTCACTCCCTGTCACATCACAGAGTCTTTTAACTGTTACTGATGGACCTAAATATGAATACAATTTTGTTATTTAATGACAAATAACATTAAAACATTTATTAATGTGGTACAGTAAAAGATCATTTGTTAAAATTCATGATGTTATAGTTAAAATAATAAATTTTATTTGAATCTAGCACACAATTAACTGTAGTACCGAAACATTGAATAAACCTTATTCAACACTCAGGCCAATCAAATAATAAACATATATTACACATCTGCCTTTTTTTCATGATGATTTACTGAGTGGCAAAGAAGGAGACAAGAAACAGATAAAAACAATAAGCAATGAAAACTTCTATAAGCTCTTGTTATAATGTAATCATAGTTAGCACATAGTATTATGGATTTTCTTTGTATAAAACATGAATTTTTCAAAATTCTGATGATAATCAGATAAACAGGCAACATTTTGTTCTTGCATTATTTAAAACTCTCATGTCATCAAATATAATGCAATCCTCTTTAATTACATTTTATGATATATGACATTAAACAAACATTTTCTATTTACAAAAAGGAAATAGCTATGCATAATTTTTATATTTATCTAATAATGGCTTTTAAACTAAAAAACATAAGAGACAAACTTTTAACTTAAGTTTCCATAAGAATAGCTGGTTTATGTGGAGTTTGCAGCACACAGAGTGGCGGACTGGCTAGGTTGCCAGCTTGCCCGATGGCAAGTGGGCCCCTTAAACAGAAGACAATTTGGGCCCCCCAGAAAGTGTGGCAGAGAAGCAAAGAAGAACTCCTTCTCTCAAACACATAAAGAAAATAGCCCTTTCCTCCAAGGTCCATGTTTTGGAGTTCGACACCCGTTTTTAGGGATTTACTGCCGTCGTAATTCGACCAGTCAAACAGTGGGTGGTCGAATATCCGCCCGTAGGAACCAGAGCCCTGGTAGGAACGGCGTTTTGTCCACTTCCTTTGAACTTCCGATCATTTACAGATGTTTCACCAGCAAACCTTCGGGGCATTGAAACAGGGTATCTCTTCTGTGAAAATTCGAGTCGCAAAACTCATTAAGATATTTTGCTGGTTTCGGAAGCCCCCGGAGAGACGGAAAGAATTGCCTCCCTTTGTGCAGATAGACTGCGGTTCTTGTGAGAGATGGCTATAAGGTGTTTTTTTCTTTCTTTTTTTTGTAGTTTCATTTTACTGTCATAAATCTCACAAGCAAGGGAACTCGACTGTAGGAAAAGGTTTTCTTACCTAAAACTGTGATTAGGGCGGGTGGGAGAAATTGTGCCCACCCTAATCACAAGACACCAAATGACATTTATGACTCACGCTTTTCTTTATGCGTTTGCGTTTAGAAGAGTAAAAGGAACCTGTCTTATTGGTCTGTCTTTCATGGAAAATAATTGGTGAGAAAAGTGTTATTTCTGCTTTTAGTAGGAAGAAAGTAAGGACATACGTAGCGTATGTTGAAAAAGAAAGAAAAAAATTTTTTTGAGAGGTAAGCTAAAATTATCATTTCTTTATTTTTACATTGCTTTTGTAATATTAAACACTAATCGCATTTGACTACCAACCGACTCGTCTATCTTATTAATTGTCTTAATTTGATTATATCAACAAACTTTAAATTCGCCACCTTATTTAATTTTTGTTAAGTTGAAAGTCGGCCGATTGCTCCAAATAGGGCCCCACACCAGCGTGTTACAAAGAATATAATCGAATTTATTAAAATTAAAATCAATTAATTATTGTTTTTAACAAATTATTAAAAACATGTTTTTGTTGCATTACAGAAACATGATTTGTTTTAATATTTCTAAGAAAGTTTTGCAAATATAAATTACTAGCGGATGTTCACGATAAAATAAAATAAGATTTTTCAAATGTTCAGATGCGAAATAAGAGTATATACTTCCATTTGAATGTCGTGTACATAATAATAATTAATGGGAATTCAGTTTGTGAGTTGAATTTCCACGCATTTTTTTTTAAACACAGAGAAGACTGTTGTCTCTTATAATAATTTTGATTGTCTGAAATAAAACGATTTAACTCTTTTCTACGCAATCATTAAAATAATGATGAAAATATAGATTTAAATCTGATCATTATTTATTTTTATTAAACATGCATTTGATACCATTGCATATTTCTTTCTACTGTACCATTAAGTCTTTTAAGATGAGTATTATATAGAAATTATGAGTAGTTTACTTACTGAAGAAAAGCTAATTTTAGTAGAATAAATTAACCTTAAACTTAAATAAATAATGCTTTTAATTATGTTTATTAAAACTTTATAACTTATACTTATACGGCAATTATAAATATAGCTAAAGATATTTTGAAGGAATTAGCAGTAAAAAAAGGAAAGGTAGTTTCTGAAACCTTTCCTCTTCGTAATTTTTTCTAATAACCTATTTGAAGTTTTACATCCTGTTGTTTTATAATTTAAAAAATGTCCCATTCTATAAATAAAGAATATTGAGATTGATTAATAGAAAATGTTTTAAAATTATTAACCGCTTTGTCTGAAATCAATTGTAAATTAGAATTTTGTATTTTTTATAATCAAACTACTGAAACCATTATTCTAGCGAACTGAAACGCTTGTTGACTTGCTCTTAATCTAGTGGATTTCTGTACTTTTCAGTTGTCAGTCTTTAACAGTAACAGGTGTTCTTTAAAAACATTAAAATTGGTAGATAGTTTGCATTTTATTTTAAGTTTGCTTAAAAACATTTTGTGGATGTGTAGCACGCTGTAATTTTGGAACCATATAGTTATTTCAAGAATTTTTTAACATTCATTCATAAATTTGAATTTATATTTGTTACTTCCAGTGATTATGTATAATACTTAAATTAATTAATAATATCTTTAACATATCTTTAGATTAGGAATAGATTATTGATTTTAAATTATATTTATATATAATAAAATATATACATAAAATGATTCCGTTGTTGTAGTCGTCAAACAAGGAACAAGCCGAGTTATTAACTGTTTTTATTTATTATGGGAGAGTGGCGGAATATGCGCACATCTCGTATGAAAGATTCAAGTCAAAAGAGAACGGAAAATCCCTTCATTCTCTTAGATAAGGGATTAACATATAGACACTTCATCAAAGTGAAGGGAATATTAGCTATTTTTAGTAAATTACGTAAGTGTTTTAGGAAAAAGTATGGCGCCAACAAGTTGCTGATTTCGCGATTTAAGCTGGCGCGTGGAAGCGATTAAAATATTCTTTTAGTAATAAATATGCCAAAACGCGAGATTTAACATACCCCTAGCGTGGGAAATAAAACGAAACTGGAGTATAAGAAAAGTGACTTTAGAATACATTAATATTGTACTAAGATTTTAAAATATATAATATTAGAATTTAAAGTAAAATTAAGTGAGATTATTACATATACATATGTATACATACATACATATATATATTAATGTTATGATTGTAGATATGTGTGGGCCCTCACTGACTCCTGGCAACCACTATTTTCAGACCCAGTCCGCCACTGAGTACACACTTACATTGCTCCTGTTAGGATCGCCAACTCTTTGTTGCCAAGAAAGGCGATGAGAGAAGATTTATTTTGCATACGTCTAGATGTTTTTAACGAGTGACAAGCGTGCATGCACACAAATTTATCTTTTCATTGGTGTTTTGCTTATCAGGCTATATTGAGCCACGTTTTGATTGGACTGTTTTGTTAAACTCTTTGATGCGATTAGTCAATAAATTTGAATAAAACGTTGTTTGGAATTCTTCGGATTGAATATCGGTTCAGTACTGTGTGTTTCATTTCTCAATGAATAAGCGAAGCTACGGGTATTCCGCTATGCTGAAAGCGAAGCCGTTTATGTTTTTTTAAGTTAAAAAAATTTGCCTGGTACACGCTTAAGATGCCGCAGGCACTGCATACTCAATCTCTCGTTTTCAGGTGATGCATGCGCAAGAGAGAAATAAAAATCAAAATTTTTATTTCTCTCAAAAATCAACCAACAATTTTGGCGACGGAACATGAAATTGAGCCAAAAAAAATTGGCGAGAAACAGGTGGGTACCGTAAACTCCACATTTACCGAATAGCTTCTAATATTCACAGGAAAAATCTTGCAATATAAATATACTCAAGAGTGAAAAGTCTTCTCAGTATGCATTTATTACACAATAATTAACCCTCTGCATACAGCTTGATTTTGATACATTCCCGTTCTGAAATAAGGGGGCATTAAGAACAAATGACATTGAAACATACTTGTAGCGCCATCTAAAGGCAAAACAAAATGTAAGATAACATTACAATATTTTGGCCTACATGGAGAAAAAGCAGGATCCATATTGATAATTTTATATATAGATCATTATTATGATTGATATATTTATATCCAGGAAATAAAATTACACATGCTACTTTCACACGACCCATTTAGGAGACAGATTTAGTATTCTATGGAAATCGCGCGAGCCGTAAGCAGAGGGTTAAAAGTTAATAAGCATTTAAAAATCCATCATTAGATAAAAAGGAACTAATATTATATGTATATATGACTAGACAGTCTAAGGGAGACATTCAAGCATAGGTATAAAGGTAAAGTTTTTTTTTTTTTTTTAATTTCATAGACATTTCAAGTAATAAAATAGTTGATAAAGAAATATTCATAATAATATCAAGTGAATATTTTCAGCTGCTGTATTAAAAAAAAAAAAAAAAAAAAAAAAAAAAATCCTACATATTGAAACACTAACAGAGAGAAGACGAGACTGAGTTTAAAAGTAAGAATAAGAACTCGTCTGTTAGAGATACACAAGCACCAAAGTTTATTTAAACATCAAATAGCTAATTTCCACAAGTTGGCTTACAGAAAGAATGATGCTGCAATGCGTGCAACACTTGTTATTGATTTTCTAAGAATTATGTCATGAAAGCTTAGTTCATCAAGACTGGAAAATTTTTATTTCTATTAACTAATAGGAGTTCCCAGTTTGGCCTTCATTCATTAAGTTTTCTTTCACTATATAAGAAAGTGATAATAAGCAGAAAAAATAATCTGTTGCTTAAAAGTCCCATTAAAAGACATAAAATTTGATATTCTATGGATAAACATTACAAAATATAATACAACGAATGACCATATGTGTTAATCATACAGATATTCAGTTTGATGTCTCTGTTAATGAAATTTCTAGTTTCAAAGTGAAAAAATACAGAATATAAGAATTTCCAGTCTACTTTCAACAATGCAAGTTTCCTAGGCTTCAATGTGTTTAATTTGGTTGGATTAATGTGCCATCTTGAAACTATATCAAGGGCTATTTTGGGATGCACTTCGTATTTTTTTCCAAACTTCCACAACACATCAACAGGAAGATCTCAGATCAGAACAGATTCATTATACTACAGGCCAGAATACAAGACAATTGGTGGTATTTTAGCTTGAACCTGTAAGTGTCCAGTCGTGCAGCCAAGACTCTACCACTGGGAAAGGATATCCAGTGTTTCCATTTTCTGCAATGCTTTTATTGAGCCATATTTAACAACCTTTTCATTCAAATTTTAAAAAATGCCTGTCATAAACATGCTTTTATTCCATTTTGCATGATTATCAGAAGTGAAAAAAGTAAGAAACACTTAACCCTCCGATTACTTACGCTGCGATTTCCACGGGTAGAAAGTTAGTCTATTTTCTGTTGCATCTTGCTATTTTCAGAAGCTAATGTGTTTACTTAGTACTATTATAGTTTTGAATTTTCTCTTCTAATAATAAAGGAGAATGTGTGTGTGTCTGTCTGTGTGTTGACGCTCTATAGGACAGATCGCTGGACCTAGAACTACGAAAATTGGTACAAACACACTTTGGAAAACGGAAATGTGCACCTCAAAACCCTTTTTCTGAAATTTTAATTAGAATTTTAACAAATTAAATATTAAGTGAAATTTTGGCATTTTTTCTCAATAACTTCCAAAAAAATTACAGCACAAAAATAATTTTCGCATCATCAAAAAAACAAAAAAAGTTACCTTTTCAATGATATCAATTAAGTTACTTCACAATTTTTTTTTCTCTAATTTTAATATTTTTAAAAATATTTTTGGCATAATTTATGACAATACATTTCATTGTTGCAACCCAATTTAAACCGTTTTCATTGTATAAACAAATATTTAATTGCATGTTTCTCTTTCATTGTTGAAAGCTGAGGTAATATTCTAATACATTTTGCTTTCACATTTTATTTAATCAACATTTTTGTAGAATTTGATACAAGTTCTCTGAAATATTACTAAACAGAATGGTTGCTGTGTTTTCATTTTTTCCCCCCAGCATGTTTTAATCCAGCTAATATGTCCCGGGCCTTAAAATCTAGGGTGACCCGGGGTAATTCATGATCACCTAATTTTGTTTTTTTAACAGAAATTTTTATAAAATTTGAGATATGGCTAGGAATAGTTGAACATTTTTACTTAATTTTAACTACATTTACACAATTATGATTTACTGTTTAGTTTATCAAATTAAGCATCTTTTAAACTGCATACTATACTTGCCATTTCAAAGATGGGTTCCTAAATATGCACATTTTTACAAAGATACTCCTCCCTCTCTTAATAATAAATATTTTGTGTTACTTTCTTTTTATTTTATCTAAAAATAGTGTTAGCTTTTGATTAGGTGTTTCATATTTACTGTAAACATTAAAATTAATTACAGTAAACTATATCTATGCCCCCTCGAGATGGGGTAATTATTGATGGTAAACTTTCAGTTTACGGTGCCCACTTGTTTCTCGCCAATTTTTCTTGGCGCAATTTCATTTGCTGGCGCCAAACACTGTTTGGGATGCGCAGTTTGCTTTTCGTTGCTGTACTGCGCATGCTTCATTTGAAAAGGAGCGATTCAGCATGCAATGCCTTCGGCATTTGAAACTCGTACCAGGCAATTTTTTTAACTTAAAAAAACATCAGTGGCTTTGCTTTCTGCAAAGCGGGACACTAGTAGCTTCACTTATTCATTGAGAAGCGGAAACACAGAATAACATACACAATTCTGAACTTAAAAATGACTGCAAATGTTAAAAAAATTAGAAATTTATTTGGTTCCCTTTTTTTCTGCGATTTTCTTTATCCTTACTACGTGGAGGATAAACCTCCTTAATCATGTCGAGCAAAGATTCCATCCGTGATTGTGCAGTAGAATGTTTTCGCTTCCACATATACGTAGCCACATAAGAGTCAAACTGGCCCTTTACATGGTTTGTGCCTTGCAAATTCCTTTTAATGGCACTCCATGTACTTTCAATTGAGTTGGTATGAGCACCTGTATCTGGACCAACGAAATGCAAACTGTGATTCACTGCGAGATGAACGAAGCCTTCGTCGGACAGACACTCATACGATGACCGACAATCAGACATGACTGTCGTTCCTGGAAGAATATGCTCTTTTATCACTGAAAGTAAGACTTTGCTTGGTTGATTTCCCCAACCGCGAAGAAACAATTATTACTTCCACTCTCCACACCTCTAAATACCCATCTTCCAACAACTCTTTTGCCTCTGTGATATTTACGTTTTCCAAATTTACTTTCGTCTATTTCCACAACAATGCCAGGTCCTCCAATTTTGCCTGACAGCCATATCAAAATATCCTGGCACACTTCTCTGCAAAAACTCGCCCAATCTGTCGCAGTTGCAGTACCAATATTCAGCTCTTCACAAATGAATTTACTTTTCATTTCCACGTACCAATAAATAAGGAATTGAAGGATAGTCGGTATCGGCAGATTACTTCGCTCAAACCAAGAACCTCCTCCCACACTTCTTTTCATGTGATGAACATTCTGCCCTCGAACGCGGCAGACCCAATTAAAGCCATCAGAAATGTCTTTCCTTGGTCTTAAAACCATTTGCCTTTTACACTTAGGACACTCGTATCCGCTTCCTATCAATCCCTGCTCCACACATTACTGAAAAACAACTTTCGGTTCCGCTATCTGAAGCCCATGGTAAGTGGAAAGGGATCCAATGTTCCCAAAATTCGGAGCCATAGTCAAGCAACAACGCACGTAACGAGAAATGCGCACATCTCAAAGCAACAACACACGTAACGAGAAATGCGCACATCTCACTCGTTAAAATCATCATTTCGCAACCAAAACAAATATCCTTTCCTCTCCATTCTTGGCCGCAGAGAGTTGGCGATCCTAAGAGTAACGAAGTAAGTGGGCACCGTAGACTGAAAGTTAACCTTATTGGGTAATCACTGGGGTAATTCCTGATCGTCGTCATTTCTTGACATAAATATCATCAGAAATAACTAATAAATATAATTTTAGTTCTTTTAAATGATAGTTCATATTTATTAACTGTAATCACTATAAAACATATTTGAATTATAACCAGAATGCTTTTTTATTCTATCTTGTAAGAAAAAAAAAGTGTTCTGATTTGCATCATTTCTAATTTGTCTTAACTTGCTTGTATCTTGATTCTATGTTTGCAGATTTTTTTAAGTCATAATTTTTAAGGTTATTAAATTAGCCTGATAAATATGGTAAAAAATTATAAACCTAAAAAAGATACTAAGCTTCTAGAAGTCAAAATTAATGAAGCAGTTTCAAAGATTGAAAATGAAAGTTTCACTGCGAGAGCTGCTGCTATAGTTGAAATTCCCTTCTCAACTTTACACTCTCACTTAATGAAGTTCAAGAATCCATAGTAAAACATGTGGGAACTGTTTCCTATATTCCTGCAGAGCATGAGAATGAGTTGGCTACTTGTCTAAAGAGTGTGGCAAGATGGCGATTTCCTTCGACTCACAAAGAAATTAAAATAACTGTTTCTCATTTTGTAATTAAAAATAAAGAAGGTACAAATGAATTAACTGTGCACTTACAAAAATATTGTCACTTCAAAGATAAAATGCCTGGGGAAGATTAGATGAGTTCATTTATGCATAGGCATAATCTATTGGCAAAAAAGCCCAGTATTCTCGAAAGATCCCAAACGTGACAAAATTTTAAAAAAACTTCAAATATATTTTTTATGGTCCTATATCCTTAAATGGAACTGACCCATTCACTATTGACTATGCAGAAATAAACAGCGGTATAAATGCTATAAAAAATGTTGCAAAGATTTTTAGAAAATTTAAAGTGTTAAATTTTGTTGCTTTTTTCAAATGAATCTTATCAGCTACTTAACTATGTCTTGTTAGTTTATTTATTTGATCTAATGCATTATTTGTTAATTACTGTTGTATAACCATTTTTAAAATGCCTCTTCACTAAAAAAACTAGGTGATCAATAATTGTGCCTGAAGTGATCAGAAATTACCCTGATCTAGGCTTGCCAGATTTCTGAAATGTTCAACCGGGACACCTGAATGCCCCCCAGCGTTGCGGGTATTCAAGGGTACACACCCTTGGCGGGTTTTTAGAGTGTTTTAGAGAGTAGTTTATTCTCAGTGCTATGAATAAATAGTTATTGATTAGGAACCTAAACCAGGGGTAATAATAAATAACACAAGCATATAAATTTAATCATTTTATTTCTTACATGTTAATATTTATAAGTTACTTAAGAAAGAAGAAACACTTTGAATCAGGAATAAAAATTTGAACAATATTCACATGTACTTTTCATTGGCTGGGACTTTTTTAGAAAGTCTTTTTTTGTTTTTAATCTTGTTGTAAAAATCTTCACAAGCTAATCCGATATTAATTTTACATGTCATCAAACCTTTAACCGTAGATTTCTTCATCAAACCCCTATCATCAGTCCATGCGTTGTTCATCAAAGAAAATACTCTTTCAACTGGTGCTGATGTCCCAGGTAAGCAGAAGGCATGGTCACGATTGGCGAGACAAGACGATACGATGACAATATTATTTATTAGCAGACCATCACTCTTCTATAGTTTTCACTTTTCATACAGTACAGTGAAATAAATGACAAAGTAATTATCCTAAATAATCCTTCACAGTTAATTATTTTTAGACTTTTTTGGTCATCTATAATCAAATTTAATTTTTACCGGGACGTGAAGTAAACCGGCCGGGACACCGGGATTTTGTCTGAAAACCGGGACTGTCCTGGTCAAACCAGGACGTCTGGCAAGCCTACCCTGATCCAGGGGTAATTCCTGATCACTGAAAATTTAAAACATTTTAAATTCTATTTTAATTTTCAAAGAAAAGAAGGCTGCATAGGACTCAACTCATAAGTCATCAATCTTTCACCAAAAATTAAAATTCTGCCTTGAACAGTTTTTTCACAAAATGGATGCTTGCATTTCTTGATCAGGAATTACCCCAGGTCACCCTACTGCGCCATTTTAATGTTGAAATCAAATGCATATTTTTCAAGAGGAATGATAAAGTGACTGACAACATGCAGTTAGATGTTGCATGACATGGTCAGTTATTTGGGAGACTCCATTAGGGACAATTATGTAGACAATGCAGAGAACAGATGCACGGCCATTAAAAGAACACCGGTTAAATACTTACCACAATATAAAGTTTAAAATTACATTGTAAAAGGAACTATGAAGATAAAATGAAGTAAGATTCGATTGAAATCATATTCCTGACGAACAAGCTGGTCGCCGAAGGCGGATATTTATCTAATAAAGCTTTGCATATAAATAATAAGCGATCAAGCGACCTATTTGAACGTGTTTGCAAACGTTGCATTTAAATAGATTTTAAAAAAATCGGCAGTAACAGGATTTATGCATTTTTTTCAGAAAGTGCAGCAGCAGTAATTTTGGAGCTTTAAAATGAGAAGAAATTATTTTTTCAACTATAATTCAAGTTATATAGGGAATCTGTCCTATATATTATTGGAAGACATCCTGTTCTTGGAATAGTAAGGTTTCACTAATTCTGACTGTTGGCAATTTGAAAATACTTCTATGAAACAGAAATTATTGCCTTTTCATGAATTATCTAAATGACAATGATATATGAAGGATAATACTTTTAATATGACATTGATTACAATTTTGCAGACACCAATGAAACTTTAAAGCAATTCAGAAAACTAATATAAAATTAGCAGAAGAAATTCAATAAACACAAAATAATTTCACATTTAATAAAACAGAAGTTTCATGGTAACATTTCTCAAATTTAACACTTTTATCATGTTTCAGCTTTCATAATAGAAATTCATAAAATGAATATTGCGAAAATCTGTTGACTTTAACAAACAAATATTAGGTAATTCGTAATCAACGAATTCCTGTATCAATCGGTCTGCGAAGATGCAAGACACAGGTTACGTACTTATAATATTAAACATTACAAATTTCTTTTTAAAATTTTATTTATAAATAAAGAAAATATTATTCGTATATTTACCCCATTTTTTACTAACTTCACGCTGCAATAAGTCAGATGCTGTTTTGAGTCTCGCTTCATAATATGGAGCATACTGTCTTTCAAAAGTAAGATCATGTATTATAAACCTTTTACAATTGCAAATATACGAAGAAGTTGGCCTTTCGTGCATTTGTGAGCCAACTAAACCTGTGCTGCGGGGGACCATTTTTTAAAATCTATACATTAGATAATATTTTTTTAAGAAAATAAATAAAAATCAGAAAGCATTGAGGAAATCAACATATGTTTCGCGCCAGTAGGAAATAATAAAATAAAAACAATAATTAAAGCGCCGATAACTTCTTCACTTCAGTTTGTTCTTTATTCTCTCTGTGCGTTTTGTGTTTCTGATAAAGGAATATTGCACAATCGAAAATAAAATTTTCTCAAATAATGCAGGCAGACAGGTGATTTTTGTTCAAAGTTCTCTTTCACAAACATTGATTCCATCACCAATAACCAGATTCCATCTAAGGGGTCTATTCTGGTACCCCCGGTTGGGTTGGGAGACGTCACTTTTCCGCACGTTAACCGGCAGGAAAGTGACGTCTTTAACAACCGAGTAGAAATAAACACCTAGAACTCCACCACCCGATTGATTCCATACTCGGGTAGAGATGACGAATATTTGATGAACTGTTATTTACTACGCAATATCAAAAAATCGCAAATACCAGTGATGAATACTACTGTCAAAAAGGTGTGAATCAGTCATTTGTAAATAAATGTGCATAAAGGGTTTCAAATTAAAAAAAAAATCAATGCTTTTTAATATACTTTTCCTAAGTTTTAGATTTTAAATCTATCTTCCGTCAACAGATGGCGCCATGGAAGCCCATTTTGGTGCATAGAAAGAGGATCATAATCTTATCATAGATTCATTTCCTGTGACTCTGCGAGTCACCATTCTTGTTGTGATATGTGTTTTCGAATGATTACAGCTCTTATATAACGATAGAAAGTCGCAATAATCGTTGGAAACAAATATTCATAGGAAGCTGAGTTCATTGCGATCGGAACGGAAAATTATCGGATTTGTGATTCACTGCAAAGGGGATTCTGAACGGTGACTGTGTTGATGTTGGCTTCCACGCTGGATGGGAATATTTGTCGTTGATTTAATTCATCGGAAATTTTTTAAGTAGTTTTTGATACAGGCGCCATTTATTGACAGTATATAGAACTAAAAACACAAAATTTTGCAGAAAGTGTAATAAAAACAAATGAAAATTTTTTATTCAAATTTTTTTCAAAACACTTTACATACATTTAATAAGAATTTGAAAATTCGAAGTGTGATTGAAATCACACTTATTTAAAACAGATATTTAAAAATAACAATAGCACAAATATTTGTTATTTAAAATATCGTGGATTATGCATCCCTATATTTGACGAACTGCTATTTTCTCTCACTATCAAAAAATCACAAATAGTCATTTGTATAAAATGTACGCAAAGTGGTTTTTTTTATTTAAATTTCTTTTTAATATAATTTTGCAAGGTTTTAGTTTTCAGTTCTATATACTGTCAACAGATGGCGCCATCAAAGCTACTCTGAAAGCTCGCACATATACATGAACTACCTTCCCCACACAGGGAGGGGGCATCGGCTCTCCTTATTCAGGCAGAGCCATAGAGGGCTATGACTCGGTGGGGGGGGGACAGAGTCTTCACCCGTAACATTATAGATATGAATAAGGTCATGCTTCACCGCGCAGTCGCACTTTTCTCCAATCTGTGAATCACCCCTCTTGTTGTAGTATGAGTTCTCGAATGATAACATCGCTTTTGTAATTCAAAGCTTCATCGGGAACTCAAAGGAGCAAGTATTCGATTTTTTCTTGAATCAATTGATCAACGTAATTCTAAGAAAAAAAGAATAATCACGGTAAAAGCTCCCTTCTGCTATCCCGCCGAAAACTGCGACTGTGACGTCAAAGGCTGACTTATGTGATTGATTACTATTGATTGTGACCCGTGAACTCACGTTCCAACATCTCCTCTACAAAAATCCAAAAGCATTTTTGCTGGCGCCATCTGTTGACAGTATAAAGAACTAAACATTAAAACTTAACGGTAATCGAACTAAACATTAATAGAAAGTATGTATATTAAAAAGTAATAACATTTTTTTTATTTTAATTTCTTAGAAAACTTTACTTATACTTAATAAGACTTTTTGAAAATTAAAAGTGTAATTGAAATAACAGTTATTTATGAAATAGATATTTAAAAATAGCAATAGTAAAAATATTTGTTACTCAAAAAAGCGTGGATTATACATCCTATACTTGGCATAATCCACGATATTTTTAATAACAAATATTTTTGCTATGGTTATTTTTAAATATCTGTTCTAAATAAGTGTGATTTCAATCACACTTTGAATTTTCAAAGTTTCATTAAATGTATGTAAAGTGTTTTGAAAAAAAATTAAATAAAAAATTGTCATTTGTTTTTATTATACTTTCTGTAATATAGTTAGTGTTTTTAGTTCTATATACTGTCAATAGATGGCGCCTGTAGCGAAAACTACTTTAAAAATAAATTTTTATAATTTAACCACAAATATTCCCATAGCTATCATCAACACAGTTCACTTTTGGATAGGGATGCATAATCCATGATGTTTTTAATAACAAATATTTTTGCTATTATTATTTTTCAATATCTGTTCTAAATAAGTGTGATTTCAACTCTGAGTGGTTAGCTATCTTGATGTTCTAGCTCAGAAATGGGCAAACTGCGGCCCGCGGGCCAACTCCGGTCCGCCGGAAGGTTTTATCCGGCCCGCGGATAGAATTTTAATTTGCCGGTCCGACGGAAATTAAAAGAAAATATGATTTATATATCATATATCCATCTACTTTTCTACTTTATTTAAATATTATTATTTTTCTTCCTTTTTTCAAATGACTGATGATCTTTTTACTTTCTCTATTTTTGTTCTACAAAACATAAATCGACGGAAATAGCAAGCACAGACAGTGTTGGCGCCAGTGCGTCTGCCTTTCGCTCGCGCCCTCTGGTTGCAATGTTCTTTTTTATTTGATTTATTGATGGTATTTCCGGTTTCATTTTTGTTGAAACTCATTCTGTTCTTCGCATTCAACCACATCGCAACGATGTGTTTCTGTACGTTACTCGCAGTGCATATTCTATAGAAGCTATCAATAAACAGACAGCTTTCAATCGGTAAGGTGTTAAAAGTGGAAGTTCTTTGTTAGTTATAGCTATAGACTGGCGCCAACAAGCGTTATCTCTTTCCCGGGGAGCAGACATATGGGAATCTAATATAGGTGAATTAGACCTCACATATGGCAGACTGCGCATTTTAAGCTCCATCCAGCGGCTTTTTCTTTTGGCACGAGTTTTAATATCATTGTTTGCGTATGGAAAGATTGCGGACATATAGCATCATTGTGAATAGTGGTGAAAGTATTAAAAGTATAGCGTAGCTAGTGCTTGTTTGGGTTATTCGTAAAATATTTCAACCCCAAAATGGCTACTAAAAACGTAAAGTTGGTTCAGAGTGCCGTGCTTTTAATGATGAATGGACCTGGAAATATTTTTTTACAGTTGCTAAAGATAAACCAGTGTGTCTCATCTGCAATGAAGCTGTAGCAGTCTTCAAAGAATATAACATTTCCCGTCATTTCACATCTAAGCATAAGAATTCCAATTACGAAGCAATGTCCGAATATGAAAGAAAACAAAATGTAGGAAGTCTTTGTAAAAAATTATCAGGCCGACAAAATTTTTTCAAGAAGGTAAACACTATCCAAGAAGCAGCTACACATGCAAGTTACATTGTAGCATACAATATTGCTAAAAATAATAAAGCTCTCAGTGATGGGGAGTTCGTTAAACAATGCATGTTCCAAGTTTGTGATGTTTTATGTCCAGACAAGAAAAATAATTTTCAGACTGTAAGCTTATCTCGAAAAACGGTGACTTCTAGAATCGAAGCCATCGATAAAAATTTGACATCACAATTAGAGTCAAAGATTGGCCAGTTTAAATTTTGCTCCTTAGCTATGTATGAAAGCACTGATATAAATGATACTGCTCAATTAGTATTATTTATAAGAGGTGTTGATGAGAACTTTGAAATTACTCAGGAACTGGCGTGCATGCGTTCTTTAAAGGGAACTACAAAGGGATGTGATATTTTTCGTGAATTTCAGGAAGGGCTTTTAACTTTGAAAGTGCCTATAACAAATATATGTAATATTACGACCGATGGCGCACCAAATATGACAGGAAAAAAATCTGGATTTCTTGGACTCTTTAATCAAAACTATCCCGGGAACAATGTTGTTTTTCTACATTGTGTTATACATCAAGATGCTCTGTGTAATTCTGCATTGAATATGAAACCCGTGATTGATGCAGTCGTGAAGCTTGTAAATACTATTCGATCTCGTGGGCTTACTCACACGCAATTTCGAGATTTTCTTCAGTCCGTGCAATTTGAATACTCTGATGTACTGTATGTTGGCTTCTCGATTGACATTCATAAGACTTCTTTTAAAACAAAACAACATTTATTAAGCACAACCATTTCACTTCGTAACTGCATACAACGTAGGTCCGTTCAATCGTACCGTATTCAACACTTCTCGTAATCGTCTCTCTCTAGACTCTTTCTAAAAATCAAATTCAAAGTAGCACACATCCTACTTAAAATACTAATTAATATGAAATACGCTTACATTAATTGTAAGCGTATTTCATATTATGCCTGACAAAAGCATGACTGCAACATAATTATTGTATATCAGTGTATGATATCAGGTAAGTGGCAACAGTAAGATGTGTGCTACTTTGAATTTGAGTTTTAGAAAGAGTTTAGAGAGAGAGACGATTACGAGAAGTGTTGAGTACGGTACGATTGAACGGAGTTACGTTGTATGCAGTTACGAAGTGAAATGGTTGTGCTTAATAAATGTTGTTTTGTTTTAAAAGAAGTCTTATGAATGTCAATCGAGAAGCCAACATAAATCAGAAGTGGGATTCGAACCCACGCCCACAGAAGTGGAATCTAATGCGCTTGTTCGCATTAATTCCACTTCTTGCACTCTGAAGAATTGTATTCCACTTCTTGAATACTCTGATGTACTGTATTACATGAAAGTAAGGTGGCTTAGTGCAGGATGTGTTTTCGAGCGAGTTTGGCAGCTGAAAGACGACATTGTGTCGTTCTTCCATGAGAAACAGTGTTCTGCGGAGTGCGAAATGTTAGAAGATACAGAATGGCTTTCGGTCTTTGCATTTTTCACAGATCTTCTTTGTCATATGAACAACTTGAATGCCAAGATGCAAGGGGAAAAATCAATTTATCGACGATATCTGGGCCCATCTCAAAGCTTTTAAACTAAAACTTAATCTGTTTGCTGGGCAGCTAGCTAAGAACGACTTGTCTCATTTCTCGAGGTTAAATTCAATACCCTCAGTAAATGAAGACAAGCTAAAGAATTATGAAGATGGCTTGAAAAAACTGCATTTTGAGTTCGAACGCAGATTTCAAGATTTCAGTACCATTCAAACAGAATTGGATATTTTTACCATGCCTTTCAACGTAAATTGTGAAAAGTGAGGTCAGATTTGCAGCTAGAATTAATTGAATTGCAATCTAACAATCATCTCAAGCAGTCGTTTCTAAATATGCCAAAGTTAGAGTTTTACAAATCATTATCGAAAGTAAGTTTCCCAAATTTAATATCTCACGCCCAGAAAATCAGTGTTATGTTTGCTTCATCTTATATATGTGAACAAGTGTTTTCAACTATGAACCTTAGAAAGAATTATTTCAGAAGTAGACTGACAGATGAGCATTTAGCCTCGTTCCTTAGAATCAGTACATCTGACTTCGAACCTCAATATAAGGAACTTTTAAAAATGAAATCTCAATTTCATTCATCTGATTAACATATTTAAATTGTAATACTTGTAAATATTGTTTTTAAAATTTTAGAAAAATTTATCTTGGCCCGCCAAACTTTTTTTTTTCGATTTTTTGCCCGCGACCGAAAAAGTTTGCCCATCCCTGTTCTAGCTTTAAAGTCTTAGAAATTTGCTTTTAAATTGAATAATTGGATCTTTTTTTGCGTTCAATCAAGTCTCTGAAATCTTAAGAATATTTTATCCATGGCAGTTTAAGAAATTATACACATAAATATGAATGATCTGCTTTTGAAGTCAACATGAGAAACGCAAAAATACGTGTGAAACGCTTAGAGGGTTAAGGTATAAAATTTACGTGCTAGGTCTCGGAATTTCTTTTTAATATAAAGACAATGGGGTTTCCAAGTGAGTTTATAATCTAAAATGACACCAAAGTATTTAACTTCCTACTGAGACCAGGGGATCCATTTATTATGAATTTGAACGCGAGGGAATTTAGTTATGGTTGTAGCTTTGTTAAGGGGACATACGACTGTTAACCACGAAAATTTTAGATTTTATGAAAAAAAATATATATACATTATTTTCCTGTCTTTTTGGAAAAATTTAAAACAATTCGCGTTAAAAAATCTCACTAATTATGAAAGTTATGAAGGAAAATGTAGCAGCTCTTCAACGTAAACATTGAATAAGAAGATATCTTTAAAGCGCTGTATTTCAAAACGTGTGCTTTTGATATTGCGTTCACGACATCTCAAGAATTATTGAATGTTTTCACATAAAATGTTTACCGAATATGTATTTTGATATGTTCTACAAATTGAATCACATTTTTGTACATATTTCTCCAAAGAAGTTTTTTTGGGGGGATTAGAAAAGTTGACATCTTAATTATTTTTAACATTTTTATTTTAAGTTGGTATATAAAATAGAAATGAAATTTAAATGTTAATTAATTATGGTTCAGTTTTTTAAACAGACTGTTCCGATTACTTAATTACCCAAAATATTGTGTTTAAAGCAATATTTTATCTGTAATCATACGCGCAAGGTGACTATCTCATTTTTTCTCCAAAAAGTATACCCATATTTATTACTCTCTCAAATAAATACATACCAATATGAAGATTTGAAAATGTGTGTACTATAAGATAAAGAATAGATATTTTTTTAAAAAATGTGAGTTTGTGAATTGCATTGTTTCAGAGATAAAATGTATCGAATTGGACAGTTTTCCACCATTTTTTCGAGGTTTAAGAGTTGTATGTCCCCTTAAAAAGAATTCCTTCAGTTTTTTTGAAGGTGATCTTAATTTTCCACTTGATAAACCAGTCTGCAAGTTTTTTCAGGTGTCTGTTAAGTGCAATTTTTATATAATTGGGGTTTTTATTCCTTGCTAGTATTTCCGTGTCGTCTGCGTACATACATATCATGATGTTAAATTGTTTGGGAATATCGTTGATGAAAAGTGAAAATAAAACAGGGCTAATTTTCGAGCCTTGAGCCACACCGGCTTTAATTCCTTGAATATTAGAAAGTTCATTTTTGACTCTGACAGCGAAATTTCTATCCTGGAGATAAGAATCGATAATTTTGATAATATACGATGGAATTTTTTAGTTTATAAGTTTTTAAATTAAGGCATCCTGCCAGACCCTGTCAAATGCTTTCTGTATTACAAAGAAATGAATTTTTTAAAAAAAAAGTTGAAACACTTTACACACGTTTAATTATCTATAATTGAATCACACCTTTTTGACAGTAAGTATTCATCACTATTACTTGTGATTTTTTGATATTGCGTAGTAAATAACAGTTCATGAAATATTCGTCATCCCTATTCCATACCGGAGAAAAGAAAAAGTAACAAAAAGTACGAGGGTCAGTCAAAAAGTTAGTTTAACTTCTTGAGAAAACAAAACAGGATAGAAGTTTTATAGTAATGATATATATGTACTAAAGTTCCATAAAAAAGCTACTTTTCGCTGTGTCACCTTCTTTATTTAAACATTTCTCGAGGCGTGGCATAAGTTTTTCCTATTGTTAAAAGGTTCAATAAATACTATGGATTAAATATGAGATAACACTTATTTGCAGATATTTACAAAATTTTGAAGCCCTTATATTTACATCAAACGACAGAACAGTAAATCCAAATTGAATTATTCCAAGCGGAGTTAAGTTGTAGCTGGTATTACGTAAACAACCTCCCACCTTGCAATTTGTAGGGTACCTGAAAGTTGCAACAGAAAGTTATAAATCGAGTCTATCGAGAATCTTAACACGTCGACTAGCTCTAGTGACAACATCTGGAATTACTTTGATTGAAGAATCATCATCTTCGCGGGAATCTGGATCTAAATCATTTGGAGCTGCGTGGCTCAGAGGCTTTGTACTTTAATCCTTTTGCTGAGCAATGAATGGTAACTTTTCAGAACTGCTTATTTCCAAGGAATACAATCTCTGGAATGGTCTCAATTTCTCTCCATCAACTGTTCTCACTTTGGAGATTCTTGAGTGTCTATCTGCTCCAGGAAGGACTTCAATTACGATTGCTAATGGCCAATTGATGCGCTTGCAACATCTCCAACACTCAAAGATTCTTCTCGGATGTGACCTTTATGCATCAACATTGCTAAATATTTATTGCTAAATCTCATTCTTAAATCATGCCGCAATTTTTGTACAGAACGAAATCTTCTATTTAGGCTTTTACTATCGATTTCGTCTAAATTAGTTGTATCACTGCTAGGAATGCTTTGCAAGAAACAAGCAGGAGTTAATGGCTTCAGGCATTCCAAATTGTCTTCAATATATGTGAGTGGCCTGGGATTTATTGTGGCCTCACAGTCGCAGAGGATAGTTTCCAACTCTTCATAGTTAACACTCTTTCTGCCCAAAATTCTCCTTAACATTTCTTTTCTTCATGCAAATCATGCGCTCCCACCATCCACCCCACCACGCGGCAGTAGGAGGGTTAAAATTCCATTTAATTTTCTTGATAGTGGAAAACGACATGATCTTTACTCAATCTAAATTCTCCAGAGCATTATTTGAACCAGCAAAGTTAGTGCCGTTATCAGTGTAGATTATATTCACTCGACCCCTCCTAGCAAAATATCTTCTTAAAGCCATTATAAAAGCTTCTGTTGACAAGGAATTTGAATTCAAGATGGGCAGCCCTATAAATGGCAAAGGTAAAAAGTACAACCCATGTCTTTTCTCCAGAACGTAAATAAAACGGGCTTGCCAAATCAATCCCCGAAACTTCAAAGACTGCCGCAACCTTTATTCTGTCCATGTGAAGAGGTGCAAAAGGTGGCTCTGCAGGTTTGGCTTTGAATCTTTAACATGCAATGCAACTAGAGCTTACTTGTTTAACTAATTTATTGATTGAAATAATCCAGTAATTTTCTCTTAAATTGGCAATCAGAGTTCGAAGTACTGCATGTTGTAGTTCACAATGCTTCTGCTGTACCAGTCGGTGAATAATCTTATGACTCACGGGGAACAGTACTGGGCACTTGAAATTTTCCTCTTCATCTCCCAGGAGAAGACTGGTTCTAAGTCGAACAACGTCATTTTCATCTTTGAATGTTTGCATGTTTTTTAAGACTTTCATTTTGCTTCCGGCAAAACCTTCCTTCTGAATTAATTTTAGCAAACAATTTTCAGCTGACTGGACTTCTTTATAGGTCATGTCGGTTTTCTTAAATTTTTCCTTTTGGTTACAGTTTTTAATAAAACGAAGTATCTAGGCAAGGCATTCTGAGAATCTTCGTATATTTTGACAAATAAAGTAAATTGTCAGTAAAGAATCCATATTCCACATTACTGACTATTGTTTTCCTCTTCTCGGATTCAACTAATTTTTCATCAATAACTTGTTTCTCATTCAATTGACAGAATTCTTGTGACTTCCATAACCATTCTGGACCCTCCCACCATTTGCTCTTCAATGAAATCTTAGCATCACAACTTGAAGGAAGCTCTGCAGGATTCATATGACCTGATACAAAACGCCAGTCATTCGAGTTGATATTCTTTCTTATTTCGGTGACCCTGTTTCCTACAAATGTATTCCAAGAACTCTCTCTTTTGATCCAAGTTAAAGCAACTGTTTAGTCAGGCCAAAAGTACACTCTACCGATTTTCAACTCAATCCCGTCTGCCACTTTACTATATAATCTAGATAATATTAAGGCTCCCAAGAAGTCTAATCGAGGAATAGTGATTTATTTGGTAGATGCCACTTTCGATTTACTTGCTACTAACTTAACTGAAATCTTCTCATTAAATTCAGAACGTAAGAAAATGAAGGCTGCATAGGAAACTTCACTGGCATCACAGAAACAGTGAAGACTTGTTTGACAATATTTAAATGGACCTGAGACGAGTCTTCGTGGAATTTTACAATATTTCAATTAATGTATATAATTCCTTGACCCAGGCTAAAAATTTATTGGATATATCTGGTGGAAGCCCATCGTCCCAATTAATTTTTCTTTTCCAAATGTTTTGAAGCAACACTTTAGGTACCAATGAAACGGGGCATGCTGTTGATACCCGGATGCATCCAATGTTCACGTGACTCCAAGTACATGTAGCGGGCGGTTGCGAGTCTAACTTCTCATCAGATCACAAAGTTCCGTTACCGAACTGTGATGTGCTCTTATTACTGTCTTGTTGTTTTTGTCCTGTGTCTGTGTTAATAAATGTGTGTTTGATAATCCCTGGTCTTATTTCTTCCACCTGCGCCTCTGCCCCACTCATTTAACCTAGCACATGTTGCCCCAATAGGGTCAAATAACCTATGGGCAGCAGACAGAACAGTTCTTTAAGTGATCTTTTTGTCGGGAATTTCAACAATGCTGTTACAAAAAAGTTAATCGATTTCAGTATCACAAGAGAGACCTGGAATTGGAATAAATCTCTTGTGTGCCTCTTCTACAATTTTTCAGAAGTAACCCAACCTCGTAGTTCGAATTGTGCTGAAGACATCAGCTCCTTAGCTTCAGAAATAAATTTTGCTGCCTCTTCTTTAGTTTCTAAACTTGTAATACAGTTGCCTACATAAAAGAATTTTTGGAGATGATGAGCTGTTTTCTTCTTTTCATTTGAAATTTTCTCTAGATGATGGGCTATAGTTGCTTCTAGTAAAAATGGGCTAGGAGAAGCACCAAATACCACTCTATAATGTCGGAGGGTGATAATTCCTCTTGTGTTGAAAAATCTTTCCACCATAAAAATTTGAAATTGACTCTATTTTTTGGGTTCAGACTGATTTGTAAAAATGCTTTTTTGATGTCTGATGTTATGCCAATTGCATTTTTTGAGAAATTACATTATCAATTTTGGCACCAACTCTAATAAATTAGGGCCCTTTCCTAAACAAATATTCAAGGAATTTCCTTTGGAATCCTTTGCCGAGGCATCGAAAACTGGACGAATTTTTATTGTTGTATCACCAGTTTTTATTACAGGATGATGTGGTAAATAGTCTCCTTTATTCTCATCTTTACCTACAGTTTTAATATTTCCATCCCGAATCTACTCATTCAACACATAATCATATTCGCTTAAATGTCCAGATTGAATGAGGTTTTTGGTAGTTGACATTAACCGTTTCGTGGGTAATTATTTGTTGATTTCTAATTCTGGACGTCCACTTTTCCATGGCAAACATACTTCATACATTTTTTCTTCATTTTTTAACAGTTTTACAGAAAAAATCAACCGTTTCTTTAACGGTTACCTGCCTTTATTTGACTTCTATAGGATCTCTTATATCGATGACATCTAGGCTCCATAATTCCGTCAAATCTAAATTGGTAGCATAGGTAATGCTCTCCAAAGATTTTGAGTAGTTTGTTTGTTTACCTTGAAGTGTCCATCTAAGTTTTGTTCTGATGGCTACCAAATGATTATCAGCGGGCTCAGTTGTTCCAGTCAATAATGTACCAATGTAATCTGCTCCTATTAATAAACCTATTTCGGGCACATCTTTTCCCGTTTCAATTAAATATATATATTTCCTTTTCAAAATGGGGGACATATCAGGATTCTGTACACGCGGAATAGCACCACACATTTTCTTTTAATCCAAAATGGAAATATTGTGCTTGAAATTTGAACACAAGCTTTGTAATGTAATATTATAGACATTGTGGGACTCTTGTTTAGTTTCACTTCCCCACAAAAGGCCATGGCTCAACATTTCTTGATCTACTGGTTTCAATCCTAGTTTATCTGCAATATCTTTCCTTATGAAAGATCGCTGAGCACCAGCATCAAACAATCCTCGGATGATTCCGGACCTGTCGTTATTGATGATTTTCATAATACCCCTAGCAATAAAGTTGATAATACTATGATGTTCTTCCTCGCATATAATGCTCTTCAAATAGATTTTTCAGACCTTCGAATTGTGACCTGGTTTCAAAGAGATGAAACACGCACCTTTCTTCTTCAATGTTTCTCTTTCCTCCTCCAGTGACATATCAGCAGCCTTAAAGCATTTTGACGTATCAGGAAACGACTTATTACAAAATAAGCAATGCTTGTAATTTTTCTCAGTTTTTTTCCTTTCACTAGATACAATACAAGCTACAGTAGGAATTTTAGCCTTCAGTTTAAACCTTTGAAACTCTTGATCTTTCGAGAAACTTGATCGAACAAGTTGCAACCTCTCATCACTTTCAACTTCCGATCGAAGAAATTCTAGCAAGTTTCCTAAAATGTTTGTCTTGTCTTTATTTTCAACTCTACTACGCTTTCGTTTCCACTCCTTGATGAGATCTTCTGGTAGAGCTGACTCTACTAAGGGGTAATAAATTGCTTTGTACTTTTCAGACGTCAACCCTAAAGTCTCCAGAACTCGTAACTGAGTCTCTAATTTATCATAAAGAACACGCAAAGCGAAAGTTTCACCATTCTTTGCTTGCGTTAAAACAAGATTCAAAAGTTCACGAACATAAATTTGATTCAACAACTCATATTTAGCAAATCGAGATTTCAGTTGTGCTCAATAGCTTTATAATACTTTGTCCCCGATGTCAGAGAACTTTCTACTAAATCTCTTGCTGACGAACCAACTTCTGTTGCTGGCAAAAGAAATTGAAATTTTTCATCTGAATCGATACTGTCATCATCATGAATTCTTTTGAATTGCGGCAGAATCGAAACCAATTCTTTATATCACAGTCAAAACGTTTTAATTCCAACTTAGGAAGACGAAAATTTCGTTTTGTTTCATTTACTACACTGGAAATCTCAACATTTCCTTCATTTGTGGATAAAATCAAATCAACTTTTGTTTTCATAGCAATCCACTGATCGCAATAATTTTCCCTTAAATCAACGTCACTAGAAAATTCATCTTCATCAAAATTTTCCATTTCTAGCCACATTACTTTCATTTTTTCATCTAATTGAAATAACCTGTCAGCTTTATCATTTAAAATATTGAATACAGGTATCAATTCAATTTTACTTGCCGCTTCTGTTTCCGTAAAGGCTTTCTACTTCTTTCGGCTTCTTCTTCTTTCATATCGTAAATAATCGCCGGAGTTGTGTTCTCTCCCGTTCTAAAATATCCATAGTCCTATTCACGGACGCCGCTTTGTTAAAAGGTTGAATAAATACTATGGATTAAAGATGAGAGAACACTTTAATTGCAGATATTTACAAAATTTTGAAACCGTATATTCGCATCAAACGACAAAACAGTAAATCCAAATTAAATTATTCCAAGCGGAGTTGAATTGTAGCTGGCATTACTTAAAACACCTGTCTTCTGCGAAAAATTCCAGCCCAATAATCATTGTTGGCATTGTGTTCTTCTGCTAATGTACAAGGCATTCATCGAGCACAAGCGAAATTCAAGGCGCTTGACAATAATCTCGCATCATTTGATTTTTAAATCTATATTTGTTGCGTTTACGAACCTTGGAATCAAACTCGGTGCAGTAAGGTTAGCTGGCCGGTAGTCTTCTCCAATCAGGTTGCGAGATCTTGAACGGCGAATGTAGATTATGATAACGGAGCTCGGCTCGATCAAAGTATCATGCACCTCCACATCTTATTTCCAATTGTCCTTTTGATTAAATTAACTTTATAATTTCGAGTTGAGAATATAATTTGAGGTTAAAGAGGAAGCGATTTCGCAAGTAACTAAGATTTGCTATTGGAATAAATTATGGAATTAAGGTTTAAAAGTAATTACTTTTAAAAATACGGGACATAAAGAAAGCTATTATATTTCCAAAAACAATGACCGTCTTTTGTCCTATTAGCACTATAGTGCATTAAAAATATTTATACGATATCTTCACGATGTTGTGCGGCATTCAGAATATAGTAGCAACATCATGGAGGTATCGTACAATATATTGTGTTAATAGGACTTTCTATTTGCATACTTCGCATACTATACAGTAAGTATGCTTTTATTCGAGAAAGTATTAAAATAATCACAAAAAAGCCTAAATATTTTTCTCATATCTAAACTAATTGCTATTTGAATTTTGGGATTAATTTCATATATGGACATTAAAATTTCAACATTAAAAAAAAGGTGATATATAGTTCTCTGTAAAACGCGAGCTTCTATTTGTAACTTGGTATGTTCTTTATATAGCAAAAATTAGGATGGATATTTTTTGAAATAGAGACCAAGAATCAAAACCAGATATGTGCAAGAGTATCCAGGTTGTCTGGTCACTTCAGGTAAAAAAAAACTGATTACTAAAACGCAGCGTTATATTGTTAAATGCAGAATTTACAATATTGTTACAAAAATTGCCTTGTGGGTGTACGTGAATGCAGTCCAATAAGCAGGATTAAAAAAAAGCTCTTTATTTTACAAATATTCTAGGAAAAGAAACGTAGCACAAGTATTAAAACAGCATTTGTAAGAATCTTCAACAGAGATCACCAATAAATCTCAAACACAGAACTTTCAGTAGCGCTCAATGTCTATCAGTTGACCAGCTTCACTGTTGATCAAAGTCCAACTGACTACTACTCTTACTAGGAGATGGTTGTTGGGGCGCCCAGGCCCCCATGAGGATGCTTATCGCCGATTCGTCATGGTCTTGCGTTGACAGCTTGCTTTTATACTTTTTCAACAGGAAGTGAGGGAATTACATAGGAAATGATGTAATTTCTGGAAGGTTCACGAAATTACTGGTTCCAGTAGAGATAGGTCCACAGTTTAGGATTTTTCTAGAAGATTCCTTTTATCGCCAACTTTGTCGCCAAGTCGCGAAAATAGTCGCCAATATTAGCATGTCAGGGAAACAACTTTACAACTTTGTAATAATACTGTCAACACAACATTGATCAACTTAGTTAAAAATAGAATTTACAATATAATCTTCGCTATATTGCGCAAAGTTGTGAGATATAAAGTTTGCAATATTAGAATTTTCGCAATAGTAGAATTTTTTGAAATAGAATCTTAAATCACATGAATTAAGCTAAAACTAATATTTTTGTACCAAAATGTTACGTTTACAAAGCTTTTAAAAATTTTGATAATTTTCAGTATTCCTCGGTAGTCACAATATTTTTCAATATTGCCCAAAATATTGAATATAGAGTGCTACTGGGGGTCAGAAAATTCCTTTAAAGATCTTAATGGTAAAGGAATAATTTAGTGAGCATCTCAATAAAGTTTATCAAAGTTTTTTACATTCCATGAATCATTTCTTTTCCTGCTAACAATTCCTCATATCCGACACCTGTTAATATGCATATTTCAGGTTCTAATCTAATATTTAAAGGATGATTAAGTGAAAAACTCTTGTCTACATCAAAATGCCCTGTTGATCACATTGAACTTTGTTCTCCAAGAGAAGAAAAATATGAAAACAGCATAGAACTTTAAAAACCAATTGCTTTAAATTTTGAGAAATCAAAAAGGCAAATAATATTGTGAAATTCGATGCAAAATAAGTTTTCTTATTTTTTTGTTATATTATATAAAAAAGTGCATTAAATACAGTCCAGCGTTGATTTTATTTTATCTTAATTGTATCACCTCTATTAATTAATACATTTCATATTTTTTGGTACGTTGAATTGGAGATGAACCAGTGATCTACACCGACGGAAAAAAAATCCCAACACCAAGAAAGAGTTGTGCTAGATAAACGAAATTTGATAGGCGTTTTTATACATCTGAAAGATGACGTCTGTTCAAATTTCGCGCTAGGCGCATAAGTGTGGCGCTAGTAGCGGCACTATGAACATGCAAATCAGGTTTGCTTTAAATACGCACTTTAAAGTTCGTGAGCGTTATTTATCGTTGAGATTTGACATAGTGAGTTGATGTTAGTCAAGAATGCCTTTAAGAAGACGAAGAAGCCATTATCAACAGCTCACTGAGTTTAAACGAGGTCGTGTAGTAGGGCTACGAGAAGGTGGATTTTCTTTCCGCGATATTACAGAAAGACTTGGCAGGAATGTACCCACTGTGCATGATTGTTGGCAGCAGTGGTCAAGGGAAGGTGCTGCCTCAAGAAGACCGCGTTCCGGGCGGCCACGTGGCACTACTGAGAGGGAAGACCGCCGTGTTCGGCGTATGGCTGTGGCGCATCGTATTGCGTCTGCTGCAGAAATTCGAGCTGCAGTTGGCACCACAGTGACACAACGAACTGTTACAAATCGGTTACTTCAAGGATAGCTCCGAGCCAGACGCCCTGTAGCGTGCATTCCGCTGACTCCAAACCAATGCCGTTTGCGACGTGAGTGGTGTCAAGCTAGAGATCATTGGAGGACGGAGTGGAGATTTGCTGTGTTTTCTAATGAAAGCCCGTTCTGCCTTGGTACCAGTGATGGCCGTGTGTTGGTTAGAAAGAGGCCAGATGAGCGCTTGCAACTAACCTATCTGCGACCTAGACACACTGGACCTACACCTGGAGTTATGGTCTGGGGAGCAATTTCCTATGGCAACAGGAGCATTCTCGTGGTTATCCCACGCACCCTGACTGCAAATTTGTACGTCCGTCTGGTGATTCAACCTGTTGTGCTGCCATTCATGAACAACATTCAAGGAGGTGTTTTCCAACAGGATAATGCTCGCCCTCATACTTCTGTTGTAACCCAACATGCTCTACAGAGTGCCGACATGTTGCCTTGGCCTGCTAGATCACCAGGGACATCCGATGGACGACAACTTCAGCGTCATCGATAACCAGCATTAACCGTCCCTGTACTTACCGACCACGTGCAACAGGCATGGAACTCCATCCCACAAACTGACATCCGGCACCTGAACGACACAATGCATGCACGTTTGCATGCTTGCATTCAAAATTCTGGCGGTTACACCGGTTGTTAATGTACTAGCATTTCACATTTGAAATGGCTCTTCTCGCGCTTACATTATTAACCTGTGATCTTGAAACTTTAATCAATTCAATGTGTTACCTAGACAAATGTATTGACAAAATTTCATTACTCTACAATAATTTTTTCTTGATGTTGGGATATTTTCCCCCGTCAGAGTATTTATTAAAAGTCAGTGAAAAATGAAAAGACTACTTTCCTTTCTTTCCTGGAGTGCTGTTCCCGATTTGGTGTCTCTACTTTAATGACTTTTCTTGCAGTTTCATTCATGCATTGGTTAATGTGCGTCTTTGGATAATTATGTACTACATGCATTGAACCGACGATTCACTTTTTAAAAATGCAATTTATATAGTCTTCTGTTGGAAAGTTTATTTTTTTATAAGTTAATCAGGTTATAATTATTTTGTGAATAAAAAACAGCATAAGTTTCTGCTTCAAAAGCGAACGTTATTATTTCAATATTTCATGAATTAATTTTTCAGCAGATAAATGCATCCCAAGGGTTTTTGCATCCATCTCTACGATGGGTCACTTGTCTAGGAGAAAGATCAATAAACGCTTTCTTTATGATTATTTTATACGCAGTTGAAACTGAGCAGTATAATGACTTTCCAACAGCTCTTAGAGTTGGTGGACTTCTTTTAAAATTAAAAATCTTACCTCAGAAATATCCATAGAAATTTACTTCCTTTTTGGATACGTATTTGGAATCCTTCTTAACGCAGACTGAAGATTCTTATATGTTTTCCCTTTATTATTAACAAACATATTTATTCTTCCTTTAAATATATTCATTTCATGGTTTCTTTTACAGAAGTCTTGAATAATATAATGGGAATATTTCTCTTCGGAAAGACTGAAAGCCTTATCTATTGTTTATTTTCAAAAGACGTTTTGTTATTCAAGAGAACCACATAATATCAGACGATAATTTAAAATATGAACAAATAATAATCGTAAAGTTAAAACTGTTTTAAACCAAATATTTTTTTATATATTCCATTAAAAATGCTTAAAAAAATATGCGAACAGCCTCTGCCTATATGTGTAACATTTGTAACGCACATACCACATATTAATAGTATGAATAGTATTTCAGCCGTTATTATGAAATTTTATTGCATTAATATACAGAAATAGAATGAATACATTTTACCATATTTAAATTATTTTTAAATCGAAACCTTGAAAGAAAAAGAAGTTAGAAAATTGCCCCAAAGTTTAAATCTAAAAAACAAACAAACCCGACGGGCATATTTCTTTTATTATTTTCTTCAAGGTGATACCAAAAAATCAGAATTAATTTCTGGCGTCATATTCGAGTGTTGCATTTTGGAAAAATAACACACATATTTAGAGCACTGTAAGAGAGTACCAGCATACACATATAATACAAATAGAGACGAATTGTGGCTTGCACGAGCAAAAACATGTGTTTGAGCATTACAGCGCAACATATTTTTTCTGGAAATTTTCAATTAATAATTAAAACGTTACAATCTTATGTATGAAAATAAATTTATAGTTATAAGTTTCCATTCAAAGAATCAAATAATTTCAGAGCAACAATCGAAGTTAAGACTTCAGTTTTTTAATGATGTGAATTTTCGAATGACGCGAAGATTAAAATGGGATTATACTGTTTATTATTACCTATTTCCTGCTTCTATGAAATGACTTTTTTTATTTTTGAGTTTTCAGCTCTGCAGTTTGTCAATAGTTTCTCGCCTTTGGATGAATTGCGGCAATTCAGTTTAAAGGGATAAAATTCTTGGTAAATAATTTCACTTCTCTTTCGTATATCTTCGTTTTCCCTTTCTTCCTCTTGTGGTTTTTCTACTCCTCTTTTGTTAAAATGTCTCTCAGAAGTAAAATGGATCCGCAGATTTATTTTCCGGAGCAATTTTTCTCTGTGATTTATGTTTCGGCTCGGGGCAACTCAGTTGCGCAGAAAGAAAAATGGTTTCTGATAAAGAATTTGCAACGTCGTGTTATTTATAAACATAATAACATCGTGATAGATGACTTGTGTATCTAAAATGTGCATTACGACGATACAAATTATTTTGTAACTGCCGCTACTCTTTGTTTATTGTCTCTTATCCCGTTTCATTCAAATTTTTATTTATTAACGTATTATTCGTGGTAGAATTCTAAGATCTATACTCAATGATCGTGATTTTATGTAAACGACATTTAGTCTTAAATTTGGCATAAAAGATGTGAAGCTTATCTTTGTGGGTTGCCTTTTGTATTCCATAGACAGTAGAATCTGAGTATACAGGGTATTCCAAAAAAGTGAAACAAGTATTTGTTTCCATAAATATTGCACTTAGACATATACTTCCAATTACAAGTTTCATCAAATAAGGTAAGAATTTGTGTGAAAATTTGGCTTCTGTAGGAGTTGAAAATAAAAAGTTAAGAAAATTAAATTTTTATACGTACCACATAGAGCAAAATTGTCAATGAATGAAATGTTCCTCTTACACTCATCTATGCATAAACTAAGTTTCACGATTCTGTCTGCAAAACTTACAGAGATATGTTAATTTTTAAATTTCAAGGGGTTCACAAATTTATATCGAGATATTTACTGCAGAAATGCAAGTTTATTCAACATAGAAACACTGCGAAATGCAAATATTTGTCTAATAGTACATCATCGAATAATCATGGATGGAAAAAAATTGCCAATGACGTATACTGTTACTCAGTTTCATTGGCAAATAATTGCAACCTGATAAAGAATAGAAGGACAACTTGAAAAAAATAAAAATTTAAGGTATAACAGGAACATAGCCTAATATTGAACAAGAATACGGAATTATTTGCTCTTAGCGTTGTGCTTATTATTAAGCTTTACCTAATAGCAGTGGCGACTCGTCATTTTGGTGTGAAGAGTTGCAGAACTCACTAAAATTATTTTAAAAATTCTCATTTTTGTTTTTATTCTTATTTGCTTACTTCTCCACTCTGAAAGTTCGATTATTACCGAAAAAAGATAAAAACGAGAAAAGAAGACAGAAAATGAATGAAAATGTAAGACACAGGATGGGGCTGCACACCAAATAGTTTTGGAATGAACTAAAATTCATCCATTGTGTACAACTCAGTGACATAATGGACGAACGCGAATAGCTATTCTTTCTGTCTTAGAACTTAGCCAGAACTGGATTTTCGGATGCTTCTGTTTTACACTAAAAACCAACTAATGTTCATCCCCCCCCCTTTCAATATCACCCATGGTTCTCCTTCACGTTCTTGATTTTCAGTGTGGTAGTTTGGAGAATAGTTACCGACTCATATGACTCCTTGACTACGATTCAAAATTGCGATGACCTTTCTGCTTCCTGAGATTCAAGTTTTCGTGAACTGCATTATATGTAGGCAAATCAGAAATCACATGAAAATAAATTTGCGACAATTTCCGTTAAGAATTTTACTCTTTTACTACAGCAAACAACATAGGCTTTTGTAAAATTTTGAACTTATCTGTTTGTTTTCGGTTTTTTCCCCATTCGATTTGTACCTCAGTGGCAAAAACATTTAAAGCAGCTACAAGACAGAATTGTAGAAAGGCGCACCTCACGTTTCGTAAAACAATATTTAAGTATATTACTTAATATAGTTATACAGTATTTAAGTAACTCATGTATTAGATACGTTACATAGTGTTAAAAACTAAAGTTTGATTTATTTCTCCCTACCAGTGTTGGACGTGACAAAAGTTTTGTCCTGAAATTTTTAATTGCAGCTATTTGAAACATCTGGAGTGTTTTGCTTTCGACTTTCTCTTATATTTATAAAATACAGCCTCGTTTTGAGATAAACTTCGCAATATAGTGAAGAGAATCTATCATGCATTTTGATGAATAGACAGATCGACAGTCAACCTCTGAAGAATTGTGAACAAATTTTGATACAGATCTACAATTCTAGTAATAAAACAATATAGCCAATTTCATTCATTTAGGACATTGCGTTTTTGTGTTATATTATGTGCATAGATGAGCAGAATGATAGACTTCCCTTTGACACATTCTTTTCAAATTGATTTTTACAATTTTGGTGTAAAGACCACATACCAAATTTCATCCGTCTAGCTCGTTGCGTTTTTAAGTTATCAGGTTGTTAGTCAGAACGGCATAATTCCAAAAAAGGGTTTTTCTTCGGACGCAGATCTAAAATTTGGTTGATAAATGCAGATTTTATTTGTCTTTTGGATCTTTGCGTGCGTGAGTTATCGCGTTCACGTTCACGCAGACGGATAGACAGGCAAACTTCCTTCCATAATTTGATTGAAATCTATAATTTTGATGCCAAGACAATGCACAAATTTCATTCTTCTTATTGTGTTCATAAAGAGGCATAGCTCCAAACATGATTTAACGGACTCACGGATGTCTAAAACGTGAAGGTTCATAAAATGTCGAATTTTCTGACTATTTCAAAACCTTATCTGTGTAAATACATCAACAATAAGTAATAATAAATATAAAAAAACTTAAAAAAAAAGAAACACTTTTACCAATGCATTAAAAAAGAAAATAATTTTTCTCAAAAATCTGGAGGTCAAAACAAAAATCGTAAAAGCGTGAGGCGCAGGCAGACAAGCTGTAAGTAAATTAGAATTGTAGTCACATTTATAATATATTTTATATGATGAATGTTTAATAACATTCGTTTCTTATGATAATCATTGTGGTTTTATATCTTTCGCCGATTGTTTTCAGCTCCTCACGCTTTTACGATTTTTGTTTTGACCGCCAGATTTGTGAGAAAAAATTATTATTTTCTTTTTTAATGCATTAGTAAAAGCGTTTTTTAAAAAGTTTTTTTATATTTATTATTTTCTAGATTTTCGTCTTTAATTTATGTCATAATTCAGTATTATAAATATGTTATGCATCACCTAACTAAAGCAATTATTTTATTGAGAAAGGTCTGATAGGATGTACGTAATGGACCCTATGCTTTATTTAATTCCAACAATAATTTCTTTAAAAAGATCTATAGTAGGATATACTTATTTTAATTTTTATTGAAACATTTAAATTACTGTGTCAAGTATTTTAGTTCTCAAAAATATTATAAATGACGCCACTGAAACCTACCGAGTGCAAATGCAATTTTGGGGAATTTTTAAAAATTGATAACTGAGAGCTCTAAAATTATTAAAATATTGCATTGTCATCAAGACTCAATAAATATACAAAATTTCAGAACTCTAGTGCATTAAGAAGTGAGTGAAAAATCGATCACAAAATTCCAACCTTACATACACACAAACATGAAACATTTCGAACTTATTAAAACCATTTAAAAAACAAAAGTAACAAGAATAAAACAATAATAATAATTGACAGAGGCTTCCAAAATTTTTCAGACAATTTTTTTCTTTTGTTTAAACTTATTTGTAACTCAAAAAGTACAAGAAAAATTGTCTTGCAAGCATCAAAAAATCAATAAGAAAATTGATCATAAATATCCTTTATCTTCTTTTTTCACCCATTTTCATGGGCGTTAATAATGCCTCTGAGTGTCATTTTAAATCTCAAGGGATCGATTTCAAAGATAAGTAACGTCGAACTTTATGCCAAGGTTACTTGCCGGTCTGTGCAATAAATAACAGCTTTCTGCAGAATACTAATCCAAGACCTTTCTGCCTCGCGTGATTGCTGTTTAATCACTCCGTCACTTTGGAAAGAAAATGAGACTAGAGATTGATTGTTAGCATTCTGGTTTTGACAAAAGATAATTGTTACTAACTCGGCTCTCAATGCTTTTGTTATTCATTCATATTTCAGATTCACCGCACGTTAAATACGTACTTTTATACCTTTATGTTTTAGAAAAATCATGTTTCTTAAATTTTTAAATAGCTTTATTACGTATGACTGGTTTCTCAGTGAGTGATAATTTAAGATACACTTCATTTTTAATGCAGGATTTATTTTATTCAGAGATGTCAAATCACGTGACTTCACTGCCGCATGGCAAAAATAATCGCACATGTCATGTGAAATCTAACTGCACATTGTTTTGCTTTCATCTGTGATGTCACGGCCTTTTTCCTACTATACATTTAGGGGTCTATTCTGGTACCCCCGGTTGGGTTGGGTTCCGTTGTTAACGTGCAGAACCCAACCCAACTCCCAACCCAACCGGGGGTACCAGAATAGACCCCTTAGTGTTATTTTTAAAAATTTTATTTATGCTTTGTAAGTCCATTAAATGAAAGAATAGAAACAAACCCAACACTCTTAATAATTACCAGATAAGACACTCAGAAATATATTCATCTAAGCTCCAATACATGGCAATAATAGATGAATCCTATTCAAACAAGATGACTCAAGATTGGCTGTCTAGACATTTATGTTCATTTCAAATGATATCCAATTATTCATATGAACTTAAACAAGTTGTGCTTCATTTTTCTGGTGATTTAACTATAACTTTTAACGGATTGCATAGATTTGAATACTCTTTACTATATTAATTTTTTTTGGCTTTTAGCAAAAGTTTCAACTCTGTACAATAAATAAATATTATATTTTGATTAAAGATTCCTTTCATTGATGCATAATTTTTTGATATTACATACAAAACAAGTGACACTATGAGCCCTTAAAAAGGCACTTTTCCCCTGAGGGTTTCCACAATTTTGGTCCCAAGTGAATATGGGCTGGAAAGTTTTGGTTTGTGTTGTGATACATATTTAATAATATTAAATGGGGTTTGGTAGTCGTTAGAAATTGATTTGTAAGAAACCATTCCATATAATTTATAAATACAGTATTAAAATTTTCAAAATCAATTAAAAAATAACAAGCATGTTAGTGATACTAATATGAATTACCGCACAGTGTTGGGTTAAGTTGGCAAAGAGGACAATTTGTATTAGCACAATAACTTAGCGTTGAGATTTGAAAGTGCTGTGCATTCTCTTTCCTCCTAAAACTCTTATTAACTAAAGGGAATTCTAGTATTAAAAAAATTCACATTTTATTTTGCTAGCTAGCGAAAACTCAGTGATGCCATTCAGCCGATATCATAGTTCTGAATTTTCGCATTTCTTTTTTCCCGGCAGGAATGCAAGTTTAGCTGTCTCCAGCTTGATATAACAATTAGTGTAGTCATTTTTGAGAGATATTTGTGAAAAAAAGTTTAGAAAATAATGAATTTAAATTTTCTGCATTCTCAAAAGATAATTAAAAACTAGCTGTGTGGCCCGGCGTTGCACAGACTATCTCGAATAATGTGTCATTCCCTGGTGGTGGAGAAGAAGTGTAGTCACGTGAGGCCTCGGGATCCACATTTTTTCATACGCCGACGCTGTTTTTTCCCCAACAAATATTATCGCTAAGCTTCCTCAACAAAAGTAAATCTATTTTGAATCCTCTCTTGTTGGATTAAAACGTTCAATTCTGGTCTTTTTACTATCTTAAAACAGTATGGTTTGAATGAAAAAGTCAGAAGTCCAATGTTCATAAATTAAAACAGGGTAGCATAATATTTTGTTTTGCTAAAGAAAAAATAAAACGAAATAAAAAACAGAAGCGATAAACATTTAATAGTACTCCAAACTGATTAATTAAACACCAGAAACATATATTTTCTTCTTGTCCATATTTAAATAATAATGGAAAAGAATATACGGATCAAAATGAATAAATATTTTCCCCAGAAAACGTAAATATCTTTTCAAATCTAGTCTTTTTATTACCTTAGAACAGTAACGTTGCGAAATGAAACACCATACGACAAAAAAAGAAAGAAAAAATGCAGGAAAACGATTTTTTCCGATGTTTATAAATGAAAACCCCGAAACTCGGAAGCTTGCTAAAAAAGAAAAAAATAAAACCTTTTATACAAACCAAGATGCAAGAACATCAGTTGTGAGAGATGAGAAATAGGAGCTGCCGATAGATGGCAGCACAATATTTCATTCATTTTGACGTTTTTAATTAATACCTTTTTAACTAATTGTAATTTTAGAATTTAAATGGCCAAAATGGATTCCTTGGATTATTTACCATATTTTAGTACTTTCAACGTGCTTCTGCATTGAGTGGTACATAAGACGATAGCCGGACATAGGGGCCGTCCATAAATGATGTCACGCTTGGAGGGGTTCGTGAAATTGTGACAGTTTGTGACAAGGGGGGGGGGAGCGGTTAACAAGAAGTGTGACATCACACATTTTGGTTAAAATAAAAACATTTAAAATCAGCAGATTAAATTTTGAAGTTATTATGAAATTGCCAGAATTTGAGGGTATTTTTTTAATCGGGGCTAAAACAAGTTTCATGTAATTTTTTTCACTTATATTCCTTTCTTTTCGAAAAAGGCATTCAGGGTAGGTTCTGAGAATATGGTAGCAGCAGAAATTCTTCACCATTAGAAGAAAACCTCCCCCTGTCACACCCTTCAAATGTCCAACAAAAGATAAGTCGCCCCACCTGGGTGAGTGGTAGAACTGGCAGTGGAACAAACAGTTTGATCTTATTGAGGCGTCTTTGTTTTAAAATTCAATCTGTTTAAGAGTATTTTGTGTTCAAAGATAAGATTTAAAGCAAAATATTTCAAATTCCAAAATACTACTGTTTTCAATTGCTCTTTTATATTAATATTTTATTACTATTGCATATTAATTATGTTTTTAGTTGCAAACCTTAATCTTATTTCATACAAAATAAGTTCACTTATAATCATTATTATTGTTATGCTTACAAACGTCATTAAAACACATAGTTAAAATTTAAAATTAAAATTTGAAATATAATCTATAACGTAGTGCTTTGTTTCTGAACTGCAGGTATATGTTTAGATAATATAGCGTGACATGTGACAAGGGGGGGGGGAGGGGGTATGGTGAAGTGTGACACTTTGTGACAAAGAGGGGAGGGGTTCAAAAATATTGAAAAAAAGTGTGACATCATTTATAGATAGCCCCATAGATACATAGATACATACACGTTGAATGTTAATAGGATAGATGGGAAGGAAGTCATTTTTCATTGATGTTTCGTTCATGTACCCGTTAATGACGGGTACGTCGCTGTGTACGTGTATACAAATTTCCGCCCTTATACAATTAAGTAAGCACTAATATCTATCCATAATTAGACTTTTGAACTAGAAGAAAATTAATAGAAGAAAATTTTGAGTGTGTTTTAAAAGGCCAGTCCTTGAGCGTAAATTCACTGTTTATCTTGATATTTGAATATCGAACTGAAGGAAAAAAAATACTACATATTGCGAAACTGCTGAAACATTTGGTAAATATGCTCTTGGAAATTGAGGCTTATATGAAAATACTTTCTTCACGTTTAGTTAACTGATCTATGTAAAAATTCTCGGTTGGTGCTCAAACATTTCTGCATGTGTGAAATCAATCGGATAACTGAAAATCATTCCTCTCTCACTATGTCTGTCAGGAGGTTCGAAAAGATAGAAAACTAGAAAGAGTAAGTGAGAATCTTGAAATATTTATTACTTAAATGTGTTGTATGTTTCAACCAATGGCGTAGCTACAACTTTTGCAGCCAGGGGAGAACTTGTAAAATGCCACCCTCCCTTTGCAAGTGAAACAGGGCACATAAACGTCAAAATAAAAATAATTAATTCTTGGAGAAAAGGACATTTCGTTACAAACTCAATTCGTCGCTTGACGTCTTCGATCTTTGCGGATATGTTGAGAAATAATGCGTCCATCATCAGTCATTCTTTCACATACCGGCAATTTACTGATAAAAGACGAAAAATACGAATAAATTACATTAGTTATTTTTTTTCTGCACCCAATGATCGAGCTAGTGTCGCTGTTCTTCATAGTTATAAATTTGTTTTCCAGCAGCCCCTTTCGAAGCGTCGCCTGGGGCGGACCCTCCCACTTTAGCTACGCCACTGTTTCAGAGCAATAAAACTTCTCAGTTTTTAATCACAGGTTCTTTAGAATATATTCTCTGTATTAATATGTAGATTTCTTCAATCTTGTTTTGTAAAGATGTAGTTTCATATTTTTTTTTACATCGTATTATTTAAAAGAATATACCAAAATCTGAATATCAATTTCTACTCAAACTGAAGAATAAAATTGCGAAAGTAAAAACTCATTATGAAACAAATAAAATTCATTGTCATTTGTTGGAATTTTACAAAACAGGGCGGAGATATAAAAACATAAGAATATAATAATAAGAAGTGCAATTTAAAAAAACCTAATTTACTTGGCTTTCAGAATGATAAATTTGGGCAAAAATATTATGGAAAAATGTCTTAACCTTGAATAAATTTGAGTTCCTAACGCGTAAAAATGTGGAAAATATATGCAGTGATCAAATTGCTTTTATTGAAAATATTCTGTTTATTAACGCATGGCGTGATTTATTACTGTGGAATTTTTAGTATGCTTGGGCCTAATTCGATAATGCAATTTGTAGTTTTCATTAAATATTATTTCTTTTTTATTTATCAGTAAGAAAGCATGAAAATGAAAGGGTAAAACCATTAGACCTTTGATATACCATTTTGCAGATATTTCTATAAAAATACGAATGTTTCATATCAGTACTATTAGATAGGTAGAATTCAAAATCATATCATCAGAAGTTAATCTCCACTAATTAATAAAGGAGAACGTGTGTCTGTGTGTCGGCTCACTACAGGGTAGACCGCTGGATCTAGAGCTACGAAATTTAGAATAAACATACTTTGGAGGGTGGGAATGTGTACCTCGGAGCAATTTTAAATTTTTAAAAAATTAAATTTGAATTAATTAAAAATTAAGCACAATTTTGGCGTTTTTCCTTAATAACTTCCGAAAATATTACAGCACAAAAATAATTTTGACACCATTTGAAAGTGCAAAAAATTGCCTTTTTAATGATATTAAATAAGTTGCTATACAATTTTTCCTAACTTTAATGAACTTTAAAAAATATTTTTAGACATAATTTATAACAATACTTTTTATTGTTGCAACGAAATTCAAAGCATTTTCATTGTTTAAACAAATATTTTATTTAAGAGATTTCCTTTCGCATTCCTGCTTGTGGACAAGAATTTTTTTAGTTATTCTACCTACGGTAAGACGTATCACCGGATGATGTTTTATGAGCAAGATTTGCGATAAATAAAAATGGCTGATGTATATCTGTTCATCCTGCCACGTCAATTACACCTGTAATTTTTTTATAAGGGTTTGAGCTATGAGAAGGAAAGAAGGCAGAAGAAAATGCAGGTGACGAGAGTCTTCTAACGAGGTGTCACATGCATAGGTTAAAAAGCAATCGAAGTTAAAGGTCGAAAATCAATTTTCAGCCCCTAAATTCTAAATAATTGCGGCTATAGAAAAACTTTCATACTAAAGTTGTTCGTTATGATGAGACAATAATTCTTCTAATTAAATTATCTTTATATATTCAATCAAAAGGAAGTTATGGGGAAGGGAAAATTTCAGTCCCCTCTATTTCCTCTCGCTTTTAGCTGGATGGCCCATCTAAGTACTCGCTTGAGGTTTTACCCTATCTTCAACATATTACTCGCCAGTTCAAATTGAATAAAAATTACTCTAGTTATCGTGATTTTTGCACAAATTATGAAATATCTTATTCTGTGTACTGCTTCAAAGCAATTAGGAAACATCTATCTTTTTATTAAAACCTCATTTACTAGCAGTTCTGTGAAAACTAGACCTCGCTCACCCCCTTAAATAAAAAAAATATATAATATTTTTTCTTCATCGCATTTTTTAAAACGCTTAACAAATGTTATTCATTGTGAAGACAGTATTGTTTGTAGGGACACCGGGCATCATAATTTGACTCTCGAGGAGATACACTGGTGTACAGAAGCTTAGTACAATTCTTAAGGTGCGACAAATTTGGAGTTAATATGGATAAAATGGTTCGCAATATGCTGAATTAGCAAAACATCTCTAGCTCTTTTACTTCGCTTGTCTTTAGGCAGCATATCGAAATATTTTGAAAAAGACGGCACCAAAAAATCACAGAGAAAAATTCAATCCTTAAATTAGCTATTTAAAAAAATCATCGAGAAATTTTCACTGTTAAACAGGCATCAAATTAAAATTTTTTTTCCCAATTCACTTCAGCTCCATCTAATGAGAGATACATTAACTAAAAAAAACCTAAGAAATTTTTCTGTTATTTTTTACCTTTTATAATTTTTATTTTGCTTCATTGTATTTTTATAATTTTTATTTTTTTACATTCAAGGAAATTCCCAGGGCAGATTTAAAATTAATATATTTAAAATTATACGGCTATCCTGGGAATTTATTTATTTATAAAAATTAATAAATATTACTATTCGTATTTGGCAATATATATATATATATATATATAAGCGAAAAGTTAGAGATCAGACGATTTATTAGGCAGACGAAATATTTTGGCGTGATCGCATTTCTTGGTGAGAGGCATCTGATAATTCCAGTTAGGCTTAACAATTACAAGTGAATTTTTAAAGTTCTTTAAATTGGTTACTGCGCAATATAAGGTATAAAAAATGGTATATATGGTGACAAACAAAATGCCAAATGCTGGACTTAGTTTTTAGTTTAAATATAAATTTGGAACCAAATGATAGCCAAAGATTATAAAAACAGATAAAATTTATTTATTAATATTAAAACAATTGAAAGAAAAAACAAAACTATAATAGACATTAAAACGCAACAAAATTGACGACATACGATTGAAAAACCAAAGAAGGAAGAATCCATATGGAAAACTTCGTCAAAGGTCACTTCCCATTTTGGATTCTAATTGGGATAAGTTTTATGTCGAGGAAAAACGATTTTAAGGTCAAATAAACTTTTCCTCTGTGGCCTGAACCTATCCCGGACAATTGGAAACAAAAATAGGAAAAAAACATTTCACAGAAACGAAATCTAAACAGTCTTTACCAACAAAGTCTGAGGAAAGAAAGAAAAAAGCTAAAAAAAATCTTACCTATCGCCATCATGGCAGAACAGACGCCAACTGAAAACAAAGGAAGCTTTGTTTGCAGTCGTAAGCACCTAACTCCATCTAAAGAGATACATTAACTGAAAAACCTAAGAACTTTTTCTGTTATTTTTTACTTTTTATAATTTTTATTTTGCTTTTTTGTATTTTTATATTCTTACATTCAGGGAAATTCCCAGGGCAGATTTAAAATTAATATATTTAAAATAAAATGGCTATCCTGGGAATTTCTTTATTTATAAAAATTGATAAATAAGATTAAAGAATTCATTTATTTCTTGGTTTTTTTTATTTAATTAATGTATCTTTCGACAGATGGAGCTAGGAGCTCAAACCTCTAGAAATTCTTCCTTTGCTCTGGGAATAATTATTCTTCTTATGTCACAACTATTGACAATTTAATTTTAAATCTGCCCTGAGAATTTCCTTGAATATAAAAAATAAAAATTACAAAGATACAAAAACAAACAAACAAAATAGAAATTGTAAAAAGTATAAAATAACAAAAAAAGTTCTTAGGTTTTCTGAGTTAATGCATCTCTCATTAGATGGAGCTAGGTGCTCACACCTGCAAACAAAGCTTCTTTGTTTTTAGTTCGCGTCTGTTCTGCCATGATGGCGATAGGTAAGGTTTTTTTAAAACCTTCTTTCTTTCTTCAGACTTTGTTAGCAAAGACTGTTTAGATTTCGTTTCTGTGAAATGTTTTTTTCCTATTTTTGTTTCCAATTGTCCGGGATAGGTTCAGGCCACAGAGGGAAAGTTTATTTGACCTTAAAGTCGTTTTTTTCGACAGAAAACTTATCCCAATTAGAATCCAAAATAGGACGTGACTTTTGACGAAGTTTTTCATATGAATTCTTCATTACTTGGTTTTTTTAAATCGTATGTCATCAATTTTGTTGTGTTTTAATGTCTATTATAGTTTTGTATTTCTTTCAATTATTTTAATATCTTTGTCATCGCAATTTTTCCTGGATGCAGCAGTGTTAGCGCGCGCCAGATACATTGTTTTTATTATTATTCTTTTATCTATTATTTTCTGTACTTACTCCAGTTTATTTATTTATTGAAATGCGGATACAGCTATAAGTGAACTTTGTTTATTTAGAACTCTGATGTCATAATCTTAATGTTCGGTTGCCACTCAATCTTTTATGACCAATTAATATTATAATAATATATAATTATTTCATTACCGAATTAAAATAATAAGAAATAAAACATATACATCGTTTTCCAATGCTTCAAGAAATATTTCTGCTATATTTGAAGGAAATCGAACAACGCATTTGGACGTAGTCGTGTAACAAACAAATATACAGACAGACCAAGTGCCAAATGCTGGACTGAAAATGTAGACCTCGCTTAGCTCGGTCAATTATAAATTTCAAGTCAGTAATTATGAAACGTTAATTTTTCAGCAAGGGGAACTCTAATACATTAAAACATTATTGTTAGAAACCATTGCTAAAAGTGAAAGTTCTAAGAAAATTGAGAAATATCACGAATTAAATAATTTCCAGTGGATCAGCTCAGTCTTGCTATTACTATAATTAGTTATATAATAAGTTAACATCAACAAATTTTAAACTTCATAATTTTTATTATCATTGCTTCATAAAGTAGAACTCTTTTGATTTGTAGTTTTCTATGCATTCTATGCATAGAAAATGTTATAAATATACTTACGTTCCACAAGTTTTGAGAATGTTTATTGATTTTCCTTGAAAGCACTATAATCAGAACTTTTCAGATTTGACGCTTGTATTAATTAAGCAATTGATTATTCCAATATTTATTGTGGAGACAATTGCTTTTGTAGTAAGTACTGGAAATATCTTTTTATTCGGTTCGGAATTATTATCACTCCTTGAGTGCCGACTGAAGCTTTTGCTCCATTTTTGTTTATCACAGAGGCTTTAAAACTTTTTTTAGTCTGGTTGTGCAGGAAGGCATTTCACGATTGATATACCGGTTGGGCACTTGAAGAATGTCTTTCTCTTGAATGAATCTTTCATACATTTTAGAAACATTGAGAACTAGTTATTTGTTCTTGAAAGTATTTTAGAACGGTCATGATCCTTTAACAAATATTGAACCGAATTTTCATATTTATAGATTTTATCAAATAGGAGGAAGTAAATATTCCAGACATTGTAAAAATACGTGGAGTGTACAAGATTCGCTACCCTGCTTGTTTTGCCACTGCACTGCTTAGAAATGCACCGTCCTATGATATCAAGCGTTAAGGGATCATGAGCTTCAATGAGTGTCACTATAACAAGATTTCTTAAGTCAACACGTATTGTGTGCGTCTGTCACTGTTCATTTACATAGAGGTAGATACGATTGACCATCTTCATGCTTTAAGAGATGGTGGGGCTCAATATGATGAAGCGGAATATCTTCGACAGGAGAAGCCAAAATAAACTGGCTAAGATACATATACACAGTCCAGCGCACTCCAATGATAGTGGCCATCCCACCGTAAACACTCGCGTCTTCAAGTAGTCCTCCGGAATCCCCTTGTCTAAGCTGGTGCTTGTGTAGAAGCCATCCGATTTCACTCGCTTGAAACGCATGAACACCAGGTTGAAGATGCCGAACACCGCTGAAAGAAAAGGATGAGAATTAATTTCCTTTTAAGAAAATCATTTTGTGCTCTTTCACGTATAAAAGAATATAGGATCTGGGAAATTTAATTTTGTATGATCTTATTAAAGTTATGTTGAATGAAGATCACTAATGTGAGTTTTAGATCTGAAATAGTATTCATTTTTTAGAAGTTATGTGTTTTTCAAATGAAGAGGAAAAAACTTATGAATAGTGAAAGAGATTTTATAAGTAAGCATATAATTAAAATTGATCTATACATACTTTTGAGAATTCTGAGACTGACTTTATCTAAAAATAAAGCTTAAGACATTCTAAAAATATCACGAAGCAGGAAGCTTGTCACATGCTATAGTATAATTCATATTCAGCAACTGAACTGATATCATAATACACATTGTTGAGAGCCTTAACCAAGTAAAATCAAGATTACTAACAATATATAACTAGTCTGCATTAATTTACAAGAGCTTTAGAAAAAAGACCGTGTTACAGCAGTAGAGAGCACATTTGGGACGGATCCATCTTCCATATGTTTGAAAGAGTTAGCACAAAATTAGTCACTAGTCAAGCTTCTAACAGGAAAAAGATTCATTCTCGGCTTTAAAGTAAATATATTGATTTATCCTTTGCCATTTGAAATCGAAGTTTTTCTGAAGCTACAGAGAAACTCACCTTACCTTATGCTAATGTTAAAGAATCTTCTAACTTTAAAATGCAATGCAAATAACGAAGTTAAACTGCCTATTCGGATTTTTAAACAGAATGTCAATATTCGTACTAAATTATCCACCCTAATTCTCTCTGTGACACGGCAATCAAGCATGCAAGGTACTTCAGGTTTAGTTTTAAAATCATTAAAAAACTAGAACACAGACACAAATTAATACACAGAATGATAATACAAATTGATGTGCTGCTTGATTTGCTGCATAATACAAACTGCTTGATTTTTTAAAAAAAATATCAAGCCATTTTTCAAATCATGGAACCAAAAAATTCATGATCTATTTGTAGTATGTTATGAAGGAAATCGAACAAATTATAAAGTCTTCAAATCTTCTTCCTATTACTTGTGCAACTATGTTCATAAGCAAAAGCCTACTGATGAAAGTAAGTGTCTTTATCCTATGAGATGATATCATTACTGAACACTTCAGTAAATATATTGTCTTCGGAAGTAAAGTCATAGCCAGCACCCGAAACCAGGCTAATTGGAAACCAGAGCATCAAATCTCTCATCTAGATACCGAAAATATCTAAAACCAACATTAATTTTGAAAATCTTATACCCAAAAATAAGCTTGAAGAAGAGTTATTTATAGACTTTGTACTAACTCACTTTAATCTAATTACAATACCTAATATAGCTCTACTCTATCAGAAAGAACAATGTTTGATTAAAAGAACAAGAAAGTGAATTAGGTATTTGCAAACAGCGTTTTATTCGTCAGTACTATACCTACAAACAACCACTACCTAAATATACCAAAACCTTGGTATATTTGGCATCTGTTATTGAGTGTTTCATAAAGATTTAATAACGGGTACCAAATAGTTAATCTTAATATTGCATTACATGATTAATTTTTAAGGAAATATCTGAAAAAGGAACTAAATAAAAGAATAAATTCTAACTAAGAAACTTTCAGAGAGGAGGAAAAAAATGTAAAAAAATGATATACGGCTTTTAAAATGTATGTTTATAAACATAATGTTCCAGAAGTGGGTATAAAATTCTTTCAATAAAAAATACATTAAAAAGTTAAAACTCATCAAAAGTAACAAGTGGGTGTGTTCCCCCCATGACTTTCTCATATATTTACACAATAGTGATAATTTTTGTGTTACATTCCGAAGTATAATAATAGGAATCGGGAATGTATTTTGAACCTTTTCTTGTTGACCAATTGGGTCAAGAATTTGACACATATCTTTAACTTTTGGCTCAAGACCATATATTCATTCGTTCACATAGATACGGATAGTCAGAACGACAGCTAGTAAAGCCCAAGACGAATTTGGTCCAAAATTCGATACAGATTGGTAACTGAAGTAATAAAATTTGTACCAAATTTCTTCATTAATTTCATTAGTTTTTGAGTTACCATGTTTATAGGTCCACTGACTGGTCGACAGACAGACGTGATTTCAAAAATGGTTTTTGCAAACTTCTGGAGGTCTAAAACGTAAAGATTGATCAAACTCTCGAGGGCGAATTTCTTGTAAATTTTAATATTTACTCAACCTTCATATACCAGAAAGAAAAAGTGAAAAATCATTCTATTCATGATATTAAACATTAAAATATTAATCAGAATTTATTTTTCAGATTTAAAGAAATCGGAAACTAAGCATATTCATGATCATATCTACTTATTGCTCAAATATAAATTAGAATGCATCATTCGTAATATAGAATTATTATTTCTTACGAAGTAATTTATAAAATATCGAAATCTACTAGGAAACATATACTTATTCATAAAGTCAATCCTACTTATAATTCATTTTGCGAATAAAAAAAGAAACGAATGGATAATTCTATCACACTTACTGGGTGAAGAAAGGAGATTTGGATGATAAATACTTTTCGAAATTTTGTACCTGTTATTTTATACTTTTGTTGAAAGAAGATAGATTTTTTATGTTATAAATTGGTGTAAGAAAATCCACTCTATTTCCAACCTACTGAAAATATTGAAAGTTTAAAAATTTTCTTAAATATGTAATGCGAAAACTATAAGACACAAAACAAATCTGACCTGCTAAGCTATACATTACGCCAGTGACCATGATGGTGCTGATTTGTTTCTTGAATAATCCTAAAATTCCAAGAGGCGCAGAGCTGACCAGAAGTATTAAGCATACTATTGCGCAAGACATGGCCAAATTTCGCATTCCTGTAAGTACGAAAAGTAAATACAATCAACTATTTCAGAAAATATAATTAAATTTATTCAAGATAATTGTATACTGAAAATATGCTGAGCCCATTATGATTGTTCTAATTAATTAGAAAATTTTTATGATTTAATAGGATGAAAAATCGTATTTCTAAATGCATATTTTGTTTGTCTATTCAGGTATGAATTCAACGACTCTTTCGGACCGCTGTGGCTTAGTGGTAAGATCTCAGCTTCGGGACAAAAGAATTCCAGGTTCGAAAACCCGCCTTGTATGGACGCTTTTTGCATGCTAAACCACACGTCGGGGATCAAAGTCCTCCCACTAGTGTGGCGCGGAAGTTTGGAGAAGGAGTGCCAGTTCAGGTGTCGTACTCGTCATCTGATCACGGTTCAAAATTACGAGGCCCGTCCCAAAATAGCCCTCGTATTGCTTTAAAATGGAACATTTATAGTATAACTAAACTAAGCCATAGAACCTTTCTGGCTTTTTTTATTGTGAAAATTTATTTTTGCTGTCAACGGATGTAGAGTTTACCAGCAACGAGCAATGGTGTAGAAGTGCGGCTTGATACTAAGAACTTTGCATCTGCTTGTTATAACGACATTGGATATAAATTTAGCTTTCTTTTGTTTCGCTTTACTCCTTTAATCATGTTCCTTCTTATCACAAATTAAGTTGAATTTAGATTTTTAAAAGATTTCCTGATTTGGAAGGAGTGACCATTTTATTTCATGTATTGATGGAGAGAATTTCTTCATACTTTAATGATGATTTTATAAAACGCTGAGAATGCTGAGAAAGATGCATAGATATAGAAAAATTGAAGATAATTTACAAGTGGTGCAATGCTCATGATGTGATGCCAAAAGAAATTTTGGATGCAGTTTAATATCGGGAAATTCTATTTTTAAATTCTTTTTATGAAAACGTTGAAGATAGTTTTAAAGTCTATCCTATAAACGCACAATGAAGCCGAATGTATGGAAATCATTCACATTCCTTACACACGGGCCTAAAACTTTCTATTAAGCCTTTGCGGCGCAAGGCATTAAATTTTTTGAAATATGATGAAAAAAACCTTATGAATGGGTTTAGTTTATTGTCTAGACATAGAATCTACAATTTTTTAAAAAAAGAACTTACTTTGTTCCGAGGGGGGGGGGTCGCCGCCCTTTGGGGTCTCCCCCCTTATATGAGAACCCCTTAGATACAGCCACCTTGATATACTCAAAAAATATTGTCGAATCTAACATAAAATCATGAATTAAAACTTCAAAAATAATGAAGGAAAATTTTCGAGTTAATTTGCTAAAATTGTAAACGTCCAGAACTGAAAAAATTTCCTATCTCTGAGTTAAGGATTTTTCCCAAACTTTATCTCTAATAATTCATATTCCGAAACGAAATTTCATAAGGCTTCTATATACATTCTAAAAGGAATACTATTAGCCCTATCCTAAATCTATTATTTTTCATTTATAGTTGAATTTAACGGTTGAGAAGCGAGTGAGATCATGTGTTTCATCAGCTGGCACACTGCGCCGCAAAGGGTTAAACTGAAGTTCCAATATATACTTATATCTTTAAATAAAATATACCAGATTGAAAAGAATCCTGAGGATTCATTCAGTGCTAGAGACTTTATGATTTTGGGAAACTGATTTTATCCCAAAATGTCTGGAATAAAGCTGTTATGTATCTAATTAAAATTTTTAGAGTGGATATATAGATAATCTTCAGGGCCAAAATATTAATTCGCATCTATATAAGAATTAAAATAAGTGACATTTTTTTCATAACGTTCTCGGTCAAAAGATTCAGCTAAAAATCAGAAGTTTGTCATTCATTTTGGTGTGGGTACAGGGGCAAAATTGATCTTGAATTGATTGAAAGTTTCTGGTTTGTGTCACTGAGATAATTGCAACATTTCAGATTTCCTTATTAAAGCTGACGAATTGTTTTCTACAGATTGTTAGGAAGTGCAACAGAAACTGCAAATTTAAGGGGGGCCTTTATATTCCATTACAAATATTCAATACTTTGAACTGGTAGGAAAATTAACAAAATTTTATCAATTATTCGAATTGTGCCAAACAGATTTGATTTCTTTCCCCTTTTTATTCATGCTTTGTTAATTTCTGCTAATTTTATTTATTTATTTATTCGCAGGAATAAACAAAATTATATAGAAAACCAATTTCTTAATAAGGAATTGGAACAGGGATCGACTGAAAAATTACTGCATACAATAAATTAACTTTTAATTTAAAAATCTTTTGATGATTTTATTTTTAATGTCTATGCAGAAGTAAATCGTTTAGGCTGAAGAGTACCTATATAATGTACTACTTTTCGTTTACTGATG